>JAJOOO010017185.1:0-20076 GCA_029582685.1 Solanum piurae | reverse complement strand
CCCAATCACCCTCAACTTTTCACACAAATTTTGAAATAACCAACATTTTGTTCCTCGTGCCATTTCGTGACAAATTGGTGTCTTGCCATTTATATTTTTCGTTTATGTAAATTGCCCTTGCAGGGGGAGATCAAGGAAGCTATGTTTAGCCTTAGTACAAATAGTACAGCAGGACCAGATTCTTGGAAAGTGTGAACTGAAAAGTGGTTTTACTTTTTAAGGATATTGGTTTTACTTTTGAGGGTAATTTGGGTACAAAATATTATTGAAATTACCCAATCACCCTCAACTTTTCACACAAATTTTGAAATAACCAACATTTTGTTCCTCGTGCCATTTCGTGACAAATTGGTGTCTTGCCATTTATATTTTTCGTTTATGTAAATTGCCCTTGCAGGGGGAGATCAAGGAAGCTATGTTTAGCCTTAGTACAAATAGTACAGCAGGACCAGATTCTTGGAAAGTGTGAACTGAAAAGTGGTTTTACTTTTTAAGGATATTGGTTTTACTTTTGAGGGTAATTTGGGTACAAAATATTATTGAAATTACCCAATCACCCTCAACTTTTCACACAAATTTCGAAATAACCAACATTTTGTTCCTCGTGCCATTTCGTGACAAATTGGTGTCTTGCCATTTATATTTTCCGTTTATGTAAATTGCCCTTGCAGGAGGAGATCAAGGAAGCTATGTTTAGCCTTAGTACAAATAGTACAGCAGGACCAGATGGTTTCAATGGCTTCTTTTTTCAAAGTTGTTGGGATATCGTAAAATAGGATATTACTGACTTTGTCATTGAATTTTTTCAAGGAAAAGAACTCACCAAATTCTTTTCTCATACTTGCCTAGCTCTAATTCCAAAGACTAGCACTCCTGATTGTTTTGCTCAGTTCAGACCCATTAGTTTAACTAACTTTTCTAATAAGATTATTTCAAAAATTTTGACTTTAAGACTCAACCCTCTTCTGCCTAACCTTATTTCTGAAAATCAATTAGGTTTTGTAAAAGATAGGTTAATCACTGAAAATGTCCTCTCATCCTAACAAGGGTGGTAACATAGTCATAAAATTAGATATGACCAAAGCTTATGATAAAATGTCTTGGAACTTTATTACATCAGTTCTTAGGAAATTTGGCTTTTCTGAAAATTGGATCAACTTGATTTTGAACCTTGTTTCAGGTGTTTGGTATTCAATCATTATAAATGGCTCAAGGATAGGTTTCTTCACTTCATCTCAGGGACTTAAACAGGGAGACCCTTTATCTCCATCTTTATTTATTCTAGCTGCTGAAGTACTTACTAGATCTCTGAATAATGTGCTTCAAAATGATAATTTCACCCATTTTTCTATGTCTGAAAAAGGGTCGATGATTAACCATTTGGCTTATGCAGATGATATAGTAATATTCAGCAGTGGAAGAACTAAATCTATCAAACTTGTGATGAAGCAAATAAAGAAATATGAACTTAGCTCAGGACAAAAGGTGAATAATGAGAAAAACTTCTTTCTTACAGCTCCAAAAACCTCTGCCACCATGATGGATAAGAAATTTCCATTTACTTATCTTGGATGTCCTCTATATGTTGGAAGGAAAAAAATGGAGTACTTTGACATTATGGTAAGCAAGGTAATAAAAAGATTAGGAGGTTGGCAAGGGAAAATATTGTCTTATGGAGGGAATAAAGTTCTAATCAAGCATGTGCTCCAAGCACTCCCAACATACACTCTCACAACTCTTAATCCTCCTAAAGCAATTTTCAAACTTTTGAAAAGACACTTTGCAAATTTCTTTTGGGGAGTGCACCAAGGTAAAAAAAAATATCACTAGAGCTCATGGAGAAACCTATGTTATCCCGAAGCAGAGGGTGGAATTGGCATCAGGAGTATAGAGGAACAAAGCATGGTTTTAGCTACAAAAAGATGGTGGAGATTCAGATCTATTCCTTCTCTTTGGGCTACCTTCCTAAAAAATAAATATTTTATCAGGGATCACTGTACTACTAAAAAATGGGCCTCTCATCAATGGAAAATGATGACTCAAGTAAGAAGTCAGGCAGAAGAACATATGATTTGGAAGATCAACTTGGGGTCAAGTAGCCTCTGGTGGGATAATTGGAGTGGTAAAGGTCCTCTTGCTATGTTTTACCCTGATAGTAGAAAAAGCATAAATACCTTAGTCAATCACTTATTACTTGATGGTACTTGGAATATCCATAAGCTAAGAGATACTTTATCTGAACATATGGCACAACACATTATTACCATTGGAATTGGTAACAAAAATAAAAAGGATCAAGTTTTTTGGGACTTGAATACTGATGGTAAATACTAAAACAAGTCTTCCTGGGAAATGCTTAGAACCAGGAGACCTCAGAATCAGTTTTTAGCAAAAATGTGGAGTTCTAACATTCCCTTTAAAATCTCCTTTCTCCCTTGGAGACTATGACAAGGTAAACTTCCTTTTGATGATTTTTTTGCAAGATTTAGAGCTAACAGGGACAGCAATTGTAATTGTTGCTTGGTCCCAGTAGTAGAAAATATGTTTCATGTTTTTGTTACAGGTGAAGCTGCTCAACTTATTTGGAAACATTTTGGAAAGCCACTAGGCATTTGTGCTCACCGAGGAACTATTAAACACTTGATTGATATTTGGTGGAATCAAAAGATCACAAATGAAATTCACAAGATGATTATCAGGATTGTCCCATTGTTTATATGTTGAGAAATTTGGAAACAAAATTGTGAATGCAAATACGGAGAAAGAAAGAAGTTCAGTGTGCATATCATGATCAAGCAAGCAGAAAGGAACATTTTGAGTGCCATGTCTCAAGCCTTTCCTTCTAATAGTTTGACATTACCTTGATCTCTTTTTGTGACACTCTCTTAAGATTAAGACCTCGTCCCGAAAGCACCATTGTTTGCTGGAAATTCCCTACTGTTGGAACACTGAAATTGAATACAGATGGTAGGTTTATCTCTACCAATGAAAGTGTTGGTATGAGCGGAGTATTAAGAAATGAAAAGGGTGATTTTGTCTTGGCATTTTCCTCTCTCATTCGATGTGCAAGTAACCTAGAGGCAGAAGCAATGGCAGCTAAACACGGGATGAACATCTGTTGTCAGAAAAATCACTCTAACTTCATACTAGAGTTGGACTCGCTAGCTATTGTGGAGATGAAAAATGAAGGCAAATGCTGCAATTTCAGACTGAACCTGACCATAGAGGAGTTGCAACAATTGAAGAAACACGCTAATGCCAAGGTGAATCATTGTTTTAGAGAGGCAAAAGAAGTAGCAGGTTTTTTAGCCAAACTTGCTGTTAACTCTCATATTTTGTGTTATTTTCTTAAGAAACACCTTAGATAGTTGTATTTTGGTTGGAATAAAGAAATATTTGGAGCACAAGTTAATTATATATTTGTATGCATACTTTATCCGAAAAAATCCAAAAACATGAAAAAAAATCCAAGGTTTATTAGTATGGTTTGATTTTAAAATTAAAAATTCGACACATGGTTTGGTTTGGTATTTGAAAAATTCGAACCAACCCGAGGTTGAAAAACCCGAATTTTATTAATTTGGTTTGGTTTATAAATTTAAAAAATTTACACAAATGGTTTGGTTTGATATTTGAAAAATCCGAACCAATCCGGTCATGTACATCCCTAATAATTACCTTGTTTGTATATTTGCAAGCGAAATATACAAACCGCAACCTACATTTGTATATACTTACTTTGTTTGTATATTTGCAAGTGAAATATACAAACCACAGCCTCCATAGCAAACAAAACTATAATTATGGAGTACAATTACCAAAACTATAGCTATAGAGCCTTATGATGTCTATTATCTTTGTTATTTTTGAAATTTCCTCAATTTTATTTGGTTAAAAGGGATCATGGCCGAATGAACCTGGTCCTTTGGTATTTTAGCAAAATTAATTTATATATTCACAAACATAATATAATATACAAACGGACAAGCGAAATATACAAATGGGCAAGAAAAATATACAAATTGCAGCCTCCATTTTTATACACTTACCTTGTTTGTACATTTACTAGCAAAATATACAAACTATAACCTCGATAGCAAACGAAACTATAATTATAGAGCGCAATTACGAAAACTACAACTATAAAGCCTTATGTTATCTACCATCTTTGTTATTTCTGAAATTTTCTCAATTTTATTTGCTTAAAAGGGATCATTGCTGAAGGAACCTGGTCCTTTGGTATTTTAGCAAAATTAATGTTTGAAAATTTTGAAAAGAGATAAATTATATATTTAACTAATTATCAGGCTTCTTAACTTTAACAATCTAAAAAGAATCACTTTAAAATTATAAATTAAAAAAAACTAGTCATATCAACTAATTTGTAAATTGACTGATTTTATGAAAATGAAACACACACAAATCAGATGACAAGATTTCCCCGAAAAATTATTTAAAAATAAAGGATTTTTTTTTTCATTTAAAAATAACTAAACTTTGAATAGTTTTAGCTAAATCTTAATTAGCGGTCCAAAAAGTCCCTAATGGTCAATTTTATGATTAATAATTAGAAAAAACGATATGATAAACTGCGTTGACGTTTACAAATTTAATTAAGAGATGACCCATACTGTTTTTTTTTTAATTAGATAAGATGAAAATATTTTCTAAATATTTACCTAATCTTTATCTTTTTTGAAATTCAAACAAATTTTACAATTAGAATTCTACTATATTGATGATGAAACTGATAAAATGGTGTGCAACTATATTATATCTACAAGCAAGAGATGGTATTTAACATAACGAATAATTCTATATTGGAAAAGTTTCAAAATTGTAAACAATTTTGATCAGTATTCAACCCTACTCGTATGTAGGAGGAGCTACTGTCTTCCTTCTAATCGGTTCGAAGAGAAAAGGAAACGAAACAATAAAGGTTCACTTTCATGATACTTCCTCCTACACGTATATTGGGGCAAGAGCGGGTGCTAGCTTCCTAAACAGGATTTTCTATGAGGTGTTTGACATGAGAGAAGTTGATGAAGAAGAAATATATGAGAACGAATCATACCAACAACAAGAATTTAAATTTTATTTTTGGTAAAATATCCAAATTTCAATAAAGGAGAGCATATGTAATTATGATATGAGTTTCTTATGATTTTCTTGTTGTATTTGAGACTACTAGTTACTGTTGTTTTCTTGTAGTAATATTATTCACTAGTTCATAAAAATCGGGACAAGTTTTTTTTTTTTTTTAATCTTATGTTAATTGTAGATATGGAAAAAAATTATATTCACATGTGAATTTCTAAGGAATGTGCAAAAATTTATGTATATATATATATATATATATAAATAAAAATAAAGGAGAGTATGGTTAAGCCAAGTGGCAAGTTAATGAAAAGTCACTGGGTAATTTTAAAACAAAGTTAATAAATACTGCAATAAAATTTTTGTATTAAAAGTATTCAAATTTGAAAATTCATTAGATTTTTTAAAAGAACTATTTTTTTTATCAGATTAAAAATAGAAATTCATAGGTAAAAGAATTCTAAATGAACTTTTACTATTTCATAAACTTATATTTTCAGATATAATATTTGAATTCATTTAATTTTAATATTAAACAGAATATACTATTATTGTTATTAATATTATTATTTATTAATAATAATAATAATAACAAATAACAAAAACAACCACAACTGTAACAATAGCAATAGTAATAGTGGTAAAAAAATTCACGAGTACTAATTTTATCTAATCATATTTTGAATTTAAATATCTTACACGTGCTTTTAATTTATGTTGGTTGTTTTTTTCGAGAAAATAAGAAACAAACAAAAGATTTTTATGTATCATATTTGGAACCTAATCATACTTATAGAGTTTTTATTTATAACTTTTTTTTCTCTTAAATGATTCGGTATTCTATGTATGATCTCTTTACCATATAGATTTTGTTATGTGGTTGTACCATTCATTTGAATTTTGTACTTTTACAAACATATATAATTGTGATTTTTATTTGAAACTTTTACTATTGATTATTATTTGAGATTAAAAGTTAGAAAATATTTAGGTTGGATGTGTTATGTCACCGGAAGCACTTCAGACCCACGAACTTAATATAATGAGAAAAATATAACTTATATTTTTCATTTATACTTTATTAATATTATAAATATTTTTTAGGTTAGTAAAATGTTAGCCATTTATTGTGATACAATACCTTGAATTTGTTATCACAAATCTTATTTATAGATATTATATTTAAGTAATTTAATTCAAGGTTCTAAAATAGTTGGCAAAGTTCTACAAAAACAAAAAAATAATAATATTCTAACTAAAAACTTAAAAACTAGGAAAGGAATTTACTAGATTTCTAATGTCATGAAAATACAAATTAAATATTAACTGTAATCTTTTGAGACATTAATTTTCTAATGGTTATAAGATTGTTTTTGCTTAAGAATTATATTTAATTGTAATTCGAAATATAGAAATTAAAATTCAAAACTTTGAAAAGAACATTTAATGCATTCTCGTGTCAACATACAAGAAAATAATGAAATTTGATATTAAAAAGTCTTGAAAATGACATTTATGTCCATATACAAGAAGATAATGAAATTTGATATTAAAAATACTTGTAAAATGTTATTTAACGCATTCATACTCACTTACTATTTTTTTAAGAATAAATTATTTCTATACTTCCATTAAAAAAATGTATGTAGGATTAATCTTAAAATTATAAATTTATAGTTTACTATATAAAGAAAAATAATAGAGTGAACTACAAAAAAGAAAAACCTACTTAGAATTTTATCTTAAAATTTATGATATATTATAAATTATAATTTTAGACTTATTGATTATATTTATGAGTCGTCATCACAATTAAAATCAAGCACCTAGCTATGTCGAGTACCTAACGAGTCACTATCCTGGAGGATACTTCCTCTTTAGTGCATTATCGAGTCATGTATCGTATTTTGTATTCTAAATATTAGTAACTTCATGGCTTGATCACTTTGGATTGTATGAGTAAATTTGTGTTTTATATTTGCTTCCACACTTTTATCTAATTATTTTAGTGTACATGCATTGCACGTTTGCAACGTGTGTATCATATCAAACAATAAATATATAAAAATTATTGAAAATATGATAAAAATATTACACAACTTCTGTATACAAATATGATAAATTTTGTTAGTATTTGTATCTTACTATCACCAACCACTATTATCATAACTATCACTAATCATAATCGACAAATCCTCTCCATTATTCACTACTATATATCGCCAACCACCATTGTCATTCACCATCACCTATCATTTTTATTCACCACACCAATTACTACCACCATCAACTACTACTAAAAGCACAATAACCGCTAACTGCTTCTACACCACAACCATTAGCTAACACCATCCCTAACTAACATCCATAACCATTATTGCTATGTATCAGCATAATTTTTTTTTAATTTTATTGATATAGTAGTAATTTAATTTATTATTCTATTATTTTTATATTTATTAATGTTTAAATAAAGGCAAATCTTATATATTCAGATATTCAAAAAGGCAAACGGTCTAAATTATTAAGAATTTAGATCTTAATATTTAAATGTATATTAAGATTCAGACATCTAAATAATAATACAACTTGATTTGTATATATCTAGAGTCAAATATGTTTTTTGATTAAAAAATCATGATTGTCACATCATTATAGAACAATTATTGCTGATAACAATTCATTGTGCTTCAAAATCAAGTTGTTGCAATTTTGATAGAATTTTGTTCTTTTCTTAGACATTTTTGCTTGTAAAATTTAAGTTTCTGGGACCTAGAAAAGCTACAAAATGAATTTACAACTTTTTGTCAATTAGTGATGTTTTCCCCTCCCTCCTTTTTAACTATAGTGGTTCATTAACTATCTAGGTAGTGGATGAAGTAATACAAGGTGGTCCTATACATTTTCGATAAATGTATTTTTTTTTTAATGGTAACCTACTTCATGCTTGTTAGGTAGCAGAAGTTAGGTATTTCATTAGGATTAGTAAGGTAAGGCCTAGCCCCCTTTGCTTGTACTTGTCCCTATTGATATTTTTTATGTTTAATAAAAGACCGCTAGACACTGTCTAGTGATAAATTTGCTTTAAAAAAAAAAATCGAATGTAAATGCTTATTTTAATACCATGTCAATTTGATTATCGATTGTTAGGTCATTTGAAGTCCCATATAGGAAAATACATCACAAGCAGAAAGATGTATAATTGAAGGTCACCAAGTTGAAGAAGCTCTAACTCCTTTTTCTCGTTACTTAGAGGATATTGAGTATTAGAATGATTGTCTTGCATAGAATTTCTGGTTCAATTTAGAATGTCCGACGAAAATATTTTGCTTATTTAAATTATGAATCCAAACATATATAGCACGCACAATTCTTTGATGATATAAAGTTTTTAGCACAAGGTCCAACTTCATATGCAAGAAAATTTACTTTTTATAACATAGACGAGTTCAAAGTTCAAATTTCAATTTTGCCTAAAGAACAAGAATTGCAAACTCAAAATAATGGAGTTTTTCTTATCTGTGGCACTTCTTGTATTGCATTTAGTGCTGATAGAAAAGTTGGAAGATATTATTGATCTTAATTATTATTATGGCAGTTTAAGATTGTATTTTTCAAATGCAAGTGGGCTGACAAAGATAAAAGGTTCAAAGAAGATGTTTGAAATTTTGATTGTGCCAATTTTTCTAAATTAATTCACACCAGTGATCACGAGGATGGGGATCATGAGATTGTACGTGTTTATGGATTGAACGAGATTCAAGCTAGGGAAATGATTGAATTTGTCAGCAGTATGAAAGGAATAACCTTGAATCTTGAGAATCAGAATGTAAGGATTGCTGTCTAAGTCGTACCCAATATGCAAATATGATCTACTATATTGATGATGAAACAAATAAATAATGGTGTGTAACTATATATCTACAACCAAGAGATGTGTTCGACATGAGAAAAGTTGATGAATAAGAAATATATATGAACGAGCCATACCAACAACAAGAATTTGTTTATTTTTTATCTTGATTATGAAAATATCCAAATTTCAATAAAGGAGCATATGTCTGAACACATATAACATGATTTTCAGTTCAGTGTGAGGAAAAAATTAATTGTCTTGGTTAATCACATCACTCATTTATAAAAATGTAATCTTTTCACATTGTATTTGAGACTATTGGTTACTGTTGTTTTCTTGGAGTAATATTATTCACTAGATGAACTAGTAATTATAGTATTTTTTTTTTATCTTTGTTAATTTATTTTATCTTTTGTTAATCGTAAATATGGAAAAAATTTATGTTCAGAGGTGTATTTCTAAGGAATGTGCAGAAAGATAAATAACATACCAGTTTGCAGGAGAGAAATTAATTTGAAATAATTGTAGTAACAACCGCTAAATGGCCAGAAAATTAAAAAGTCTATAATATCCTTTTTATTTTAAAATAAACTGATCTTTTTTCTACTTTTTTAATTAAAAGCTATTAAAGTTAAAAGGATAAAAATGTTCACAAAGGGAAAATAAAATAGTGTGAAATATGTTATTTTACCATTCTGGCCAAATTTTCTGGCCAAAAGGATTTTTTTGAATTGAAAGTATTCGAATTTGAAAATTCATTAAATTTTTAAAAAGAACTATTTTTTTTAGATTAAAAATAGAAATTCACAAGTAGAAGAATTCTAAATCAACTTTTACTATTTCACAAACTTATATTTTCATATTTGATATTTGAATTTATTTAATTTTAACATTAAATAAAATATACTTATTATTGTTATTAATATTATTATTTATTATTAATAATAATAATATCAACAACAAAAACAACCACAACCGTAGCAATAGCAATAGTAGTAAAAAATTTCACGAGTACTAATTTTATCTAATCATGTTTTAAATTTAAATATCGTACACGTGCTTTTAATTTATGTTGGGTTGTTTTTTTGGGAAAATAAGAAACAAACAAAAAAAAGAAAAGAAGATAAATGAGAAAAGAAAAAAAGCGTGTGAAAAATTATTTCATTAATTTTCAAATATTTTTTTCAATTCACGTTTGAAGAAAATGTGCATTGTATTTTCAAAAGAATAAGGATAAGAAAGAGAAATTAAAAATATCTTTTTTAGAAATTGATATGATAAAGTGAATTTAAATATAAATGGAATTTGAGTTGAAATAGATCTGTTCTAACTTTTTAACTTCTCTTGTATACTTCTGCAATGTTATGTAATGATAATTTATTTATTTTTTGTTGATCATTAGCTTTATTGGTGAATCTGAAAAGAATTATATTTGTTTATATATTCTTAGAAAAATATTATATTTGCATTCGTCATATTTTTTTTGATATTTTTCTTCTGTCATTCAACTTTAGATACATATTTACCCTGGGGACATGAGATTTACCAATCCAATCTAAGAGTGCAAAGGCAAAACGAATAGTTCACCCTACCATCTTTTAACGCAATAGTCCCCGTTAACTCCAAATTCATCTCAATTACTATTTCCTTCAAAGTATTATTCTTTTCATCATTGCATTTTCCAACTTTCCTTTGGTATGATGTAAATTATTTATTTTATATAACTACAAGAAATCTCTTAATTTTTTAAGAGTATCAACTAAATTCATTCGACGTAGCAATTATGTCATATGAAAAATGTCTATATACGATTAAATATCCAAGCTTCACAAATTATGCTTTCGTCGGCTGTCACAAATAAAATTGGATATTGACTTTTACTGGGAAAATATTTAAAATATATTATGTAATATAGCTATAATTTTGATTATTTTTAGTATGTAGCTATAATTTCGTGGAATTTTGCTATTCGGTTTTCTAATTGTATAAATTTAAAATTTGTATAGTTTGGTTCTTGATAGTATAAATTCAAAATTTGCATATTTCGATCCCTGATTGTGTATATGTTTACTCTAACTATTTGTATACAATTTATGAAAAAATCATAATAAATTACCTTGTTTTGTATATTGACAAACGAAATATAGCTATAGAGCCTTATGATGTTTATATCTTTGTTATTTATGAAAAAATTCTCAATGTCATTTACTTAAAAGGGATTATTATCTTTGTTATTTATGAAATTTTCTCAATTTTATTTTCTTAAAAGGGATCATGGCTGAAGGAACCTGGTCCTCTGGTATTTTAGCAAAATTAATGTCTGATTTTTTTTTGAAATTGAAAACTTTGAAAAGAGATAAATTATATATTTAACTAATTATCAGGGCTTCTTAACTTTAACAATCTAAAAAGAATTACTTTTAAATTATATATAATAAAAAAAAAACTAGTCATATCAACTAAATTGTAAATAGACAGATTTTAAGAAAATAAAACACACACAAATCAGATGACAAAATTTCCCCGAAAAATGATTTGAAAATAAAGGATTTTTTTTTTTCATTTAAAAATAACTAAACTTTAAATAGTTCTAGAAGTTAGCTAAATCTTAATTAGCGGTCCAAAAAGTCCCTAATGATCAATTTTATGATTGATAATTAGTAAAACCGATATGATAAACTGCGTTGATCGTTTGCAAATTTAATCAAGAGATGACCCGACTGTTTTTTATTTTAATTAGAAGATAGCCACATTTTATTTTCTTTAAAATATATAAAAGCCTAAGTAATTAGATAAGATGAAAATATTTACTTTGAAATTCAAACGAATTTTATAATTCGTATTAACCGTATTAGAGTATTAAGGAGTCTATTATAAGAGTCCATGAGTTATAAGTTTGTTTGTGAAACATTAAAAGTGTATGAATTAAGTTTGTTTGTGAAACAGTTTTCCTCTATCAATGGAGTCAAATAAGAGTTGGAGTTATGTGAGTACTCCTCATTCCCCTAACCCTAATATGGTTGGAAGAAGGGATGATAACTTTGTTTATCCACCAGGTTATCGTTTTTGTCCACATGATGAAGAACTTATTCTTCATTACCTCAAGAAAAAAGTAATGAACGAACTTTTACCATACAACATAATCAAGGATGTTAATCTCTACAAGTATTGTCCTCATGAGCTTGCAGGTTTTGTTTCGATTTTATTCATTATTGTTTTTGTTTTTGTCTACCTGATGAAGAATTTATCTGAATTTTTAACAAATCAAACAGAGAACTATTCAATCTTGGGAGAAAAGGAATGGTACTTTTTTACTCCAAGGGCTAGGAAATATCCTAATGGTGAAAGGCCAAATCGTGCTGCTGGAACAGGCTACTGGAAGGCTACTGGAGCTGACAAGCCTATTATACATAAAAATGTTAAAGTTGGATTTCGAAAGGCTTTAGTTTTCTACCAAGGTAAACCTCCCAAAGGCAATAAAACAAATTGGATTATGCACGAATTTAGAGTGGATGAATCGCGCACGATCAAAACACATGCATCTGACATGAGGGTAAATTATCTTTTCATCTTTTTTATTTCTATGGTTGGTATAGTTAATTAAGTTGTTTTCATTTTTGTTATTGTAGCTCGACGATTGGGTTCTATGTAGGATTTACAAGAAAGCTGACAAGTCATCCAAAGCTGATGAACATGAGCAAGAAGATTCTATCAATTTAGCAGAGGTCGAAAATCCTATTAATTTAGCGGAGGTCGAAAATCCTATCAATTTAGCGGAGGTTGAGAATTATCCTTATATGAATTCATGTGGAGAAGTTGGTAGACAACAATCTCAGCCAACTCATCAGAATAATCCAAATATTGCCATAAACTATAATTCCCATTATGGAGCAAGATTAAACTATGGATTGAACCTTCCACCACCATTTCCTCACGAAAACATGTATTATGATCCAAATAACAATTGGTTGGATTGGATTAACAATGGTTATGATTATGGTACTAACACTGATAATGATGATCCTGATGAAAACCAATCCATCGGTTAAACTTGATTATTCTATAGGATCGTTATTGACGAGACAAATTTAGTGATAGCTAGTTCATTAGCTTAATTTCACTGTGTTTTTTTTAAAAATTAGATATGTTGCTATTTCCTTGTAATTGGTTTGAACATTGTATTGTTTAATTTTTACTAGTAATTAAGTTGTCTCGTTTGCTCTACTTTTTTTTCTTCTTCTTTTTTATCATTTGCATCTACTTATTCTAATCAAAATTATTGGCTATCACGATTGAAAATCACATTTTATTAGATTTGTCTATTTGATTATTATATATTTAATCAGTTTTGAAGGGGAACCAATGAGGAAATTTCTTATATTATGCCAAGATTCTATTTTGCAAATGCCTTTCAATTTAAGAAAAAAAATTAATTCGTAGACTCCATTGATTTTACCCTATTTCTATACTATCATGGATCACCCACTACCTGGTGTTGGTTCCTCTCTTGGTAAAGAAAGCCTCCATTTTGAGTTCGAGAAATTAAATTTAAAGTGGAATCGATTCAATTATTCAAGTCGGATAGTATTTATCTATTCGAAAAACTTGATTGCAATAAAAGATAAATAACTTGGGGATTTGACCTAGACCCCTAGAATATGTTATTTTCGAAAATAAGTGGGTTTCTTGTTTATTTGTTTTTATATATGGAGATAAACAAAAATACTATTATCTCAAAAATATTTATCTGTTATCTAACAAAACATTAAGGTGATGGGAGGTGCGGGATGGGAAAATGATAATGCGAAATTAAATAAATCAAGATATGAAATGAATGTGTACGTATCAATTGTCTGAATAGTAGTAGACAGTTTTAACCAAAAGTCAGAAATTATTATTAAAAATTGACATTGTTATAACTTGATAGCACAAAAATTAATATAAATAAATGATAGTAATTGAGAGAATAAAGATGAGAATTTGCAAGAAAGGAGAGGGATGGCAGGGTCTTTATAATGGGATAGGCCGTCTTGGCCTCTTTGCTACCAATATCTGAGACATAATTAAGAGTATATATAGTATGACCATCTTATAAAATGATTATTGAACCATTGTTTACAACAATATAATATCACTATCAAGTAATGCCACATACTATACTTTAACTCGGTCATCAATCAAATTAAAGCCTCTTATCATGCAAGTGTTATTTATAAATTTGAAAGAGAAAAGACATAAAATCACCATTAAAGTTGTTTTAAATTTTCAAAAAGATATCTTAATTATGCGGGTGTCTATTACCCCATAAAAGTAATAAATATACTTGTAAAGAGACCGTCTTGACCCATTTTCTCACCAACCCAAGAATTCTAATAGGAGAGTGATGCACACCCTCTTTTAATAAATTAATTTAATTATTAATAAAATGCAAACCCAAAACTAAAATATTGGCACATCTTTGCCTGTAAAGAACGCTTTCGATGCTTTCAATTTATGGGTTTCTTCAGAACCTTTTCAATTGATGATTTCAATTTCTTGGGAGGTGATTTGCCTCCGGATGCTAAAGCAAGCTTTCGCTTTTTGAAATCGTCTATTTTTTCCGCTATTGTTATGAAGAGTTGAGCTTCTTTAAGTTTTGGGAGTTGGAATTTTTCTAGGATTTAATTTGTGGCATTTTTTCATAATGAAATAATGCTCCAACTCACCCATCTCATGGAACAAAATTCTAAAAGAAAATAGAAGCTTTTAAAAATGAAAAAAGACATAATTTTTTTTTTGCTTTGACCACTAAATTTGCACTAAAAGTAACTTTTCATGTTTGCATCGCATCACACACAACGTCGATTCATTCTCATCATTACAAATATGATTCAATATTTGTATTTGACATTATAGGAATGTTTTTCCTCAAAATCTAATCACAAAAGATAACTTGATTTCTCAATTTTTAAAGAAATTAAATCTCGACGACTGAAAATTAACAAGAAGATAAAAAGTTCTTATCTTTTTGGGTTGATTTCATTCAAGAGAGAAGATGATTTTTTATTTTATTTTTGAGTTTAAACCTTCAACCATTGATCTTTTAGAAAGAATTGGGGAAGCTGAAGTATTTAAAAAAGAAGTAATTAAATAATAGAGAAGGAAATGACACATGGAGCCTTGTTATTCGTTTTTGGAAAAAAAAAAATTACATCCACGTGCATCATCTGTGTGAATGTAAACATAGGGAGAAAATGAGTTAAAATGGTCACTTCACAACGATATTTGATACTTTTGTGGGGTAATAGGACGCCCACATAGTTAAGATGTCTTTTTGAAAATTCGAAACAACTTCAGGTGTCACTTTATGTCTTTATCATAATTAACTAGTTAATCATCAATTTAAAATCTTACCAAAAGTGTGTACAAATAGGAATACCTATCTAGTCAAGTATTTCACAACGATGTTATACCTTTTACAAGCCTATTAAGGAAATCAATTTAAAAAAAAAAGAAAAGACTAAAGCTGAAAGAGAAAAAGACAAATGGGTGACAATAACTATAGGCAAAAGATCTAGTAGTGGATGTTGAAACTATAATAACAAAATCACTAAAATGGATCTTAAAAAGCTAACATAATTAATGAATAGTCTATTCTAATATGGTAAGAAAATCTAGACATTTGAACTTTTAAGAAAAGTATTCTTTTGTAGATTTTCTTGAAAATGTATTTACACTTGATTGTGGGAAAGGAGAACATTTATTGTTTTCTCTTTTTTGGTCTGAGGTGAATATCTATAAATTAGTCCCATTATGCATTGAACAAAACCATCTACAACACCTCCACAATTGTCATTTTTAGTTTGATCTAATAGATCTTCATTTTTCATTAACTAATATAATCTTTGACACAAAGTCATCTTTGTCTATCAATCGATATTGAGACGCTTATGAAAAAAAGTCTTCTCAATCTATTGAAATTATCAACATTTTGGTGGTAGATGATCATGGGACTTGTCTTTTGTTTGTGTTGTGATACTCAATAAATGTGACTACCAAAGTACTTATATGTCTTTGATAGTTATATTTGTTGAGCATCATAGCAACAATGAAAGATAAGTAGCATCATTATCTACCAAATACTGATATTTTCAATAAATTCAGAAGCCTTGTTCATAGGTGTCTCAACTTCTATTGATAGATAAAGATGGATTCAGTGTCAAAGATTATATTACTCCCTCTGTCCCTAATTACTTGTTCATTTTTCCTTTTATAGTTGTCTCTAATTACTTGTCCATTTTGACAAATCAAGAAATGTATAACTTCTTGAAAATCTTAAATTTTTAATTAATCCACTTCATAATTAATAGGGGTAAAATGGTAAATTCATTATGTTAAACATTGTTTTTTTGATAGGTGTGTCAATTTAAAGGTGGACAAGTAATTAGGAATAGAGGGAGTACTAAATAATACTCCCTTTGTCCACTTTTATTTGTCATGTTGCGCTTTTCGAAAGTCAATTTGACTAATTTTTAAAGTTAAATTAGATTACATTAACTCGATATTTTTTTAAAAAAAATTAGATATTCAAAATCTATACGAAAAGTACTATAAATTGCAATTTTTTGCATATCAATATGATGAAAATATACATCGTAAAATGTTGGTCAAAGTTCTTATAGTTTGACTCTAAAAAAGGAAACCATGACAATTAATTGTGGACGGAGGGAGTATAAATGAAGAGTTGTTAGATCTGTTGATAAGGAAGGTTGACTCTATGTCAAAGATTATAGGTAATTGAAATGATATGTTCATTTTTTTTAAGAATTTTATTTTATATTTATTATATGTCATTATTTTATATTAAAGTGCTTTAGGATTGAACTAACTAATTACACCGGCTTATTAAGACAATATGATTCAATACACTCCAAACTTAAAATCTTGAATCCGTCTCTAGATAAAATGGATATGTTTTTTTATATAAAGAGTAAATGGAAATGTCCCCAAACAAACAAGAACTAATTAAAGATCTCTATCCCTTGTACACTCTAGAGGAAGTGTAGGGTACCTTTTTCTATCAGTACAATAGTTATATATTGTGAATTTTTGTCTAACCCATTGAAGACTTCTATATTGGAGATCATCTAAATCTTGAAAAGCCTTTTGATCCCACCATTTCATGCCATTAGTGTTACAAATTTGCACTTCTTGTGGGGTGACAGCCTCACAGCCATCAATGTGGAATGAAGTATAGGAAGCGGTGAATGGCGCCCCGGACCAATCGGTTTTCTCTAACCCTCCTCTCGTAGCCCAATCATCCGCGTTCCATAGGCTTGAGTAGATCTTCATCGGCTGATTGAACGGAAATTTCACTCCTATGTCTTTTGAATTCTTGAATACTCTTATTGGAACGTCGTCCACAAAAATCCTGTTGATTTTTAGAAATGATTAGAGATGACGTCGTCCACATCGAGAATATAGCCATAGATAGAAAAATGCTTAAATCGAAGATTAGAATATAGGGTTAGTAAGTAGTCAAGCAATTTTCTCCCATCCTGATTGGAAAATTTCATTACTATAACTCCCACTATTCACTATTACTTGCATATTTGACTTGGAACACATTAAGAAAATAATGATTGACGTGACTGTTTTATCATACTAGCTCTATTAATTGATGTTTAGTAGTTTAAATATTAGAAAATAATTTGAAGAATAAGTAATTAATTGAGCTATTATACTATTTTTATTGTCAGTACTTTCTTTTCTTTGGTCTCATAAGATAGGAGCAAGATTCACGTACCACACACTTCCTATGAAAAGAAAATATCAACTTACACAATTTGGAAAGTGTTCCAAAGAACAGAATATGAATGAAAGTCCTTGGTTGGATCAAACCAAAGATAGATCCTCTGTTCTCTATCTCCTTTGCCTCCTGTGAACACATTGGTCTGCAATATGTATGGCTGACCGGTTCTGTTCCCGAGGAACTCAAAATCTATCTCATCGTGTTCAGCATTGCTTGACGATAACTGACAAAAATCACCAATAATAGAAACATCAGTTTAAGAATATGATCTCTTATAATCACTTACAAATTGAATTTAAAAAAAAAATCAGATGTTTTGTGTTATAATGAAAATATCTTGTAAAAGAATATAAAATTAAAAAGAAATTTATAAAGGACTACAAAATCAAATCTCGATTCTCTTTTTAATATCTACTAGTAAATGATTAACTTACATAAAATGCAGTGACAACACCAGCAGAATCTCCTCCAACAAGCTTCATTTTCATGCTGAAATGACCAAATAGATATGATCTTTTTGATTGAAATCCAGTTCCTTCAATCATCCAAAATTCAAAAGTTAATAAACAATATCATTCAAGGACTTTAAGTGGCGAAGCTAGGACTTTCAGTGAGGAGAGTCGAAAATATGGGGAAAAAAAACCTAGGTGTTACTTTTTTTTAGTTTTCCATCCAGAGTGTCTGCTACCTACATTGAAGTCAGACTAAATTCGAATTTGCGCTGAAAAGTCCTACATTTGAGGGTAAAATGCTTAAATATGGCGAAGCTAGGACTTTCAGTGATTATAAGTGGCGAAGTTAGGACTTTCAGTGAGGAGAGTCGAAAATATAAAAAATATATATATGAAAAAAGCCTAGGTGTTTCTTTTTTTTTAGTTTCCCATCTAGAGTGTCTGCTACCTACATTGAAGTCAGACTAAATTCGAATTTGTGTTGGAAAGTCCCACATTTGAGGGTAAAATGCTCTCTAACAAAGGCAACTTCGTACTTAGAAAACTCGAATCTGAGACCTCTAGTTAAGGATGAAGTAGTACTTACCACTCTATTATAATCCGTGTTGATAAAAGCCTAGGTGTTTCAACATACTCACTCCATTTCAATTGGTTTTTGCGTTTTTATTTGACATGGAATTTAAAAAAATAAAACAAGAATTTTGAATCGAAAAGAGTATAGTATATATAAAAAAAAAAGTTCTGCTTACCTGAAGATTTGTCAAGAAGAAGTTCAGCAGTGGTACCACCATTAAGGTACTTAATATGGTGACTAGACCAACTTGGTTCATAGTTGTTCCAAAAAGGTACATCAATTGCCTTCCTTGGTGCCCCAGAACTTGCCAATATTGACAAATTAATCAAAACAAAACCAACTAAAACTCCCTTCATATCCATCACTTACTATCTTCCTTTGTTTTGTTGAATGAGATATTGGTCATATGGATGAGGCAAAGTTAATAGGGATATGATTCATTATTTATAGAAGGGGATTTTGAATATTACTCTCTCTCTCGTTCATATTAAAAGAATTGAATATTACATAAATATATCTTTTAACTTGATTTCGGCTAGTGTTTATGTCTTGCAGTAGACGCAAGTGTCTTACATGGCGTCTTATGTGGCAATTCACATCCTACATGACGTTCTACGCGCAATATGTCATGTAGGACATGTGTGTCTCACTACAAGAAAAATGTGAATTACATGGAGATTTTCCTGAGGATTAGTATGAAAATTTACAGGAAACCTCATGTAATTCACATTTTCTTGCAATGTCTATTTGTTCAATTTTATTTAAGTTTAAGTGTCTACTTGTCAAATTCAAAGTTGAAGACATAAATATCAACAGAAATTAAGTGAAAGAGCACATGTTCGCGTATTATACATAAATGAATTGTTAAAGACTTTTTTTATAGTCTAAAGTAAATGAATTATTTAAAGTTTAAGAGAATTATTAAAAAAAGAACGCGTTATTTATCCTTTATAGTCAATAATTCATTTAATACAAACTAGACGAAGTAGTGTGTTGAAAAAGAACACTAGTCATGTGTCAAGATAACATTGAAGCAAGTGAGATATTTTGGTGCTATATTTAGGGTGTGTTTGGTACGAAGGAAAATGTTTTCCATGGAAAATGTTTTCCTAGAAAATGTTTTCCTGGAAAACAAGTTGATTTTTGACTTATTTTCTCATGTTTGGTTGGTGAGTAGAAAATATTTTCCGAAAAAGATTTTTAGTGTTTGATTTATGAATGAAAAATATTTTTGAGAAATATCTTTTATTTTTACTAGAGTAGAAAATAATTTTTGAAATTGAAAATATTTTTTAAAAACAAACTT
>JAJOOO010017184.1:0-35374 GCA_029582685.1 Solanum piurae | reverse complement strand
TATATATATATATATATAGGTGGAGTTTACCCGGATGTATATGATGTATATAATACCATAAACAAATTCTACATACATAAAATATGAGATAATAATTTAATACTATTGTTGAAAAAAGAAGCAACCCTTAAATCCTAATAATACATTTTAAATACGTACAAACTTAGATTCAAAAACGAATAGTATAACCAATGAATTATTAGACTTCTACATAATAAAATAAGATAAATGTCAACGTTCTCCATTTTTTCTTTATATGTGACCTAAAAATTTAACTATTCTAACAATGTATCTAACACTATATATATCACCATCGCATTTTTTCTAGTGGAGGTACGTGTGACCCCAGTTAGTCTCAAATTATATCATGTCATCATGATTAAATTACAAATGTTTCAAAACTATTGTGCTAGTGTTTTCTAACTTTTGGGAAAATAACATAGTACGATATCAAAATTTTGTAGGACTCTACAAGACTAGTTTTATTCAGTTAGACATTTTAAATATTCTGCAAATTCATGAAATATTCATAAAGAAATCAAATCATTCTAGTTCGAGAAATGCGCCACTAGCAACCCTCGAATCACGGAGAAATATTAGAAGAGAAGAATCAAGGGAGGAATAGAATTGTACCCATATTATTTTATCAATAATAATCTTATTTCTTTAGATTTTACTTATAATTGATTTATTTTCCATATATTTAAAATTTGTTACAAATAAAAATATCGATAATTGGTAGTATGATTTTCTCTATTTCAGCAGAAATATAAGACTTTGGGAACTCCAAATTTGAGACGCAATTAGGCAAAAAAATAGGGTAAAAGTTTATGGTCAAAATCAGTTAAGATTCAACTTCTAGCTAAGTTCAGCACAAATAAATAGGTGCTTAAAGATTCTCATAATTATGTGATGGGAAATAATTAGAAGATAAAATTAGGTAATTTCTCTTTGAATTAATTAAAGCAAAGAAACAATTGTCTTATCAAAAAGACCCTTTCGAAGAAAATATGTATATATAGGGTCTTTTATTTCTCAAATCACAAGTGGTTCATGAGGTGACAATTTAAGTTTTATTATTAAGAGTTTATTTCTACAGTATCGACGAGCGTCGTATAGGGCTTGTCTAGTGTGATTTATATTTTCTGTATGGTTTGCAAGGTATTACGCCGTGAGGGGTTTATCCAATGCATACAAAGTGTTCACCCGAAGGCAGAGGCTATGACAGAGATTTGTAATGGCTACGAATTATCTGGGTTAAAATATATATGTATAACTTAAATCTAACCATATATATATGTGCCTGCCAACATCATGTTATCCTTTTGCAAAATATATTTGAATATATTAATTAACAAGTAAAATTATTGGAAGTCACAAAGTTTCATATTAACCAAAGCAAAATCGAATTTTATCTCTGAACAAATTGTTTATATATGTATATTATTTTATATTAATATATAGATGTGATTTATGTTTAATTTAGGTCAAAAAGTTTACTCTATTTAATGGATACAAAGACAAGAAAAAATTACGTGTGATAGGTCAACTAGCTGAAATGACACAATACATTATTTATTACTGAATTATGGTTAACGTTGAAAATAATGTCTATATAATCTTTAAATTAAGACTTGCGTCTACCTTTAAATAATAAATAAATGAGATTGGCATTTCTCATTCTTATTTTATTTTAAATCTTTTGACTTTTATGTTTGATATAGTATCACAAGTGATCAATAGATGTGAATCGAAGAAGTATTAGAAAAAGATGATCGAACAAGATTCAAGACATTTGCAGTTTACTGAAGACATTATTTTGAATTTAAAAAAAATATGAATATAAAAAATTAAAATAAAATGCTAGTAGATAAGATAATCACAATATCTAGTTTTCCTTATTAGTGGTACTAACCCCCCCCCCCCCCCCATCTTGCTTTCTTATACTTCTTTTTATTACTAATTGTTTTCTTACTTCAATTATCATATTATTTATTGATTAGTATTCTCTATCGTGTACTATACGTATTCTCTTTTTCTTCTTATTTTGTTATGATGTACTTGAGACGAGCGCTATCAAAAACAACATTTATATCCATTAGGGGTAAGACTGCGTATATATTACTATTTCCAAATCTCACTTGAGGGATTTCACTAGATATATTATTGTTGTCGTTGTCTCACAAATAACATTTGGAAAAGGTGAGGTGTATACAACAAACCTTACTCCGACTTTTGTGAGTTAAGTAAATTGTTTTCAATAGATCTTAGAACATCGTTCGAAAAGAAATGTAAAAGTAAATAAGTAGTAATAAAATATAATAGAAATCAAAGATAATTACCAACAATAAAAATACTAGAGATAATTATAATAGGTTAAAAAAGTCGTAATAAAAAAATATGTCGACTATTTACTTTAATTAATTAATTTTTTTAATGTATCACGTTGCTATATACATCCCCTCTCCAAGTCATATTCCACTAAACCATAATTTTAGAACTCCATTAATCATGATTAATCATTACAAATACTTTGTAAAATTTTGTTTGAAAAAGTAGTAGTCGTAAAAAAGTAGCTAAAATTGCACGAATTGTTTTTTTCTTCTTGTTAATTAATTATAGTGGAATTTTGCAACTTGTACTATAATGTAGATTGTAATGTTCACAATTTTTTCTTCTCTGTTTCAACTAACTTCAATTTTCAATTATAATGTTCACATTTAATTGATAGTAATTTCTCCGACCAAAATTAGTTGTCATGTTTCGTCTCAATTTGATTATTTTTTTAAAATTAAATGAAATAATTATATTAATTTAATATTTTAAAATTATAATTAAGATTATATATATGAAACCGCAAGTTATGTCACAAATCTTTTTATATCTATACAATGATAAAATACATTTTAAAATATTGATCAAAATTCACATAATTCAACTATCGATACACCAAGCTCTTAATTTATGTGCTTTATTTTTTAATATCTTATCGATCTTAATATCTTTTCAACACTTGATTCGTATAATTTGCACTAATTAACAAATCGACTATGGGTTATAAGAAAACTTTTTCCGATAAACCAAAATATTATTATCATGAAATATGAATATTTTTTTTTGTGAACATATGGACGAAAGTGACAAGTAAACGATATTTAATTTCTACTATTTGGAGGGTGGTTATCCACACGGATGACCCGGGATCGATCCCCCCTCAATGCCTTCTGAGTCGAGCCTGTCGCATAGGGCTTGCCTAGTGCGGTTTACATCCCCTGTGTGGTTTGCAGGCTATTACACAGTGGGGGGTTTACCCAGTGCGCACAAAGTGCTCACCACAGAGTGCTCACCCGAAGGGCAGAGGCTGTGGCAGAGGTTGTAGCGGCTACGGGTTATTCTGGGTTTCTAAAAAAAAAACAAAAAAAACCACAAGACAAACATAATATTATAGAGAATTCAAATATAAAATTGTCGTTCACCGTCCAAAATAAAAATTGAAGATGAAAAGGAAAAATTAAGAAAATTATTTTTTCCATATTGTACGTTATGATTTCGTCAATAAATTTGCATATTATTAATCTCATGAATCTTGAAATAGTCTCCAAAATTGATGTCGTAATCACTTTGAAATAGTCTCATTAGGTAAATTTTTGGCTTATGTATATCTTGTTACTGTTAATTTATATACATATCAAAGGGATCTTAATAAAATATCACATTATTTCACATATATATGTTACCTAATCTTGTTGACAAGGTTAATGAATTATTTTTACAATGACTTAATTCCCTTTTAATTTGTTTCAAGTATTAATTAGTGACATAATATGCTTTATAATAATTATTAATAATTAGATAACAATATTATTAATTATTTATGTGGTTATCGTTTTTTTTAATAACATTTCATAGCTTAGTTAGCACGTTTTGACATTGTGAAACTACATTTAATCAAACTATACGTTGAACTCGTCGTTCAATTATTATCTTTATTTTAGGATTATATATGAGACTGAAGTGTACATAGTTGTATATATTTATATTATATATACGACTTATACGTGGTGGATCCAGAATTTATATTTTGTACTTCCGAGTACGGACTTCTACCGCCACATAAATATCAAAGTTACTGAATAACGTAGTTGTTACATTCTAAACCGTCCCCTACCTTACATGGAGGATTTATTTTTTTTACCTTATTTACTTTTGAAATGGTCAACAAATAGAAAATTAGCTCTATGATATAACCCTCTTTAAATTTATATTGGAAATTTTAATATATACTTATTATAAAAGGCAGATAATATATATGTAGCTTAAAGTTTAAGTTTATTAAGTAATGCTAGTGAAATACTCACTAGAGTGATACTTTTCTTAATTAATTGATAAGAATGTTGAATAAATCAACTTATATTTTTAAAAAGTTACTAGGTAAATCCTGCTAAGCTTTCATGATTAAAAAATAAATTAATATATTATTTTGGTGATTCAAAAATTTTACTAACCCAACAAATTCAACTATGGGATTTAATGGTTTAGCGCTGAACAGTTCAATGTGTAGACACATTCCAAGTGAATTACTCCTAATTTATCCAAAAAAAAAAAACAAATGTTTCTGACCCGATATTTAATACACTCTTTGAGCCCCGACTAATTTGGAATCACGTTATGTAAGGTCCATTAAAGGAAGAAATGCTCAATAACAACATACCGAGTGAAATCTTATAAAAGGGGTTTGGGAAGGATAGAGTGTACGCAGACCTTATCACTACCTCGTGGAGGTAGAGAGGTTGTTTCTGAAAGACCCTCAGCTCAAGTGTGTCAAATCCAAGTAAAAAAGAAGAAAACAATGAAGAACGCATAACAATTAAATAAGAAAAACATGCAATAACAGTAGCAAAGGAGGAAATGCTCACTAACAAAAAAAAAAATTCCTTCTAAAGGTTCGAACTCGAGACCCTTGATTAAATGTCCTAATCATCTATCATAATCCTTGATAGTACATATCAAAACTCGCTTAATCGTATTATTTCAAATAAATTTGGAAGATAGTTATACGTGCAAACAATGAAAATTCAATAATAAGAATCTAATCTTTTCGCTTAAGAATGTGCAATACCTCTCTAGAGTGAAGAACACTCTGTGTTGAAAATGTCTATCTGCCTTCCTCTTTAGCTCATCGATTTGGTAGACGGTTGCAGTAGCTTGCACATGGATGATAATTCTGCTGAAGGTCAACTTCCAACAGAGCAACTAACCAATCATCTTCCAATGACCTTTTCTAATAAATAAAAATTAATATATCTTGAAATTGTCATTATTGATAACTTAAGAGTAAATTTGATTTCACCTGCTTTACTCAGTCACCGCATCCATATATGGAAAGTCTTGCAGGGCAGGTTTATGACTGATTCCAGTGACCTCATTTATCAACTTTGTGTAATGCTGATATTTGTGCTAGCTTGCTCATACTTCGACTAATCAACAAGGCACCTGCTACTTCGCACTAGTACAAAAGTATCAGATAGCTCGGTCTACCAAAGTATTTCAAGCAACATACTTTCAAGCACAAACTAGCACCAAATAAAAAGATTCAAAAAACTAAATGTATCAATCCAATTACGTACTCAGTGTAAGCTCACAAATGCGGTACATGGGGATATGATGTATGCAGGCCTCACCCCTACCTTTGTGGGATAGAAAAATTGTTTCCGATACACAAATCCAGCATCTCATAATGATATTAGGAATGACGAATTCAAAGAATATGAACACTTGAAACCCTTTTGTTCTTTGTCAAATTATGTTACTGTACAACAAAACTCAGAGCATGTACTTTGTCTAGGGAAGTTTTTGGGTACATCCACAATTAAATAACTTAGTGAGCTCGAAATTAATCAGCTGCATACATAGTTGTTATATACGATCGATTGATGATACAATACTATGGTACAACAGACAACAATACAGAGTTCTTGATATAAAGTTAGAGATAGCTATCTCAAGATAGAGTCTGGATCATCTTCATCGTCAAGATCCATGTCGTTAGATATTCGGAACTTCTTTCCATCTCGTGGTCCTGTTCTTCCCTTCTTTGGTTTACCCCTACAGTAGTCGTTGCATGAGGCTTTAAAAACATCGCAGAAGCAAAAGAACAAATATAAAGAAGTTGTAAGTTTATTTTGAGAATTCCATCCTCAATCCAAGTATCTAAGCAAATAGTAGGCTTAAACGTTAAAACAATTCCAATAAATGCAAGATATCTCTTCATAAAAAGCAGAACATACTGTCCGTTATTTGCAAAACCTCCGCCCCTCATGCGACCTTGAGTAGGATCTTGTCTTCCATCTGCGAAGAAAAACAAAAATAAATGATCAAAGGCTTCTCTAATAACAATTCAATATCTGTTATAATCTAGTATATGATTTATCTAAGTTTGGTTGGGTTTGGTGACATTCCCCAGAAACAGCTTGAGTTTAGTTCCCCGCCCCAAAAGAAACCTGCAAGAGCTTTATATTATAAAGTGTGTAGAACAAAAAAGACTAACCTTCACGTCCAAGTCCAAGCTCTTCCGCCTAAACATAAATGAATTTAACAGCCGCATCAGGCATCTATTAAGATCAAACGATGTGCTACATTTTAAGTATATACACTCGGCAAATGTATCAAATCAGTTGAAATTATAGATAGTGCAAGGTGATTCGTCATAAAAATAAAAAGATAGAATTAGATCTATGAATTTGCAAATACATGCATGAGATACAATCTATTTAGTAAAAAGAACAACGACATTGTGTCAGCACAACTTCAACTTCATATAGGAATTTCAACCATTTGTTCCCTAAATCTATGTGTGCGCAAAAATGTTGAAAGTGAAGGAAGGTTCTATTTGATAAGTGAAAAATTAAGGAAGCTCTGAGACATCAGAACAGAAAAATAGGTGTTGGGATAACCACAGGTAGTTCAAATTGTTCAAGGTAAGTGGTGTGAAAGTGGTATTGCAATTAAATCAATAACAACGATTAGACCCTGGAACTGTAAAAAAGTAATTATTACTGAAGGCATATGTTAGTATCCATCAATAAACAATCATCAAAATCTGTTGATCCAAGAGGAATGCCCCTATATGGAGTTGTCTGAATTCCCACTTAACCATTCATGCAGTAGAATGGAGAAGATTAAAAATCTGGTGAACATTTCGGTTTCAAATTAAAGAAATTACAATCCAAATTCAAAATAAATGAACTCTGTTTTTTAACCTTTTAGAGTTCATTTTCAGAAGCGACTTGAGGCGTTAAGTATTGCTTAAGTGAAAAAATGCGAGACTTAAGGAAATTTAATTGAAACAAAGGTTAATTTTAGGTCTAATTGTAAAACAATTGAAAGAGAGACTTGCATCTTCTTCCTGCTGCTGCTACTCGAAGTTGCTGTTCTGCTTCTCCTCCAATACTAATGGAGGCTTGCACATCATCTTCTTGTTGCTGCTAGTTCTAGTATCTATTATTTAATTTTTCATTTCAGAATTGAAAGATTTGCTTAATATGTTATTTCCATCGAGTTCTTGCTATTTACAACAACAAAAAATACCCAGTGTAATCCCACAAGTGGGGTTTGGGGAGGGTGGTGTGTACGCAATCTTACCTCTACCTTGTGAAGGTACAAAAGTTATTTATATGGTTATTTATTGGTGGAAATTAATGTTTTTATTTCTTTCTATTAAATTGAGCTTCAGTTGAAAAAAGCGTCCACTTCACTTCACGCTTCTCGCTTCGGTGAAGCGACCCTCAATGCTATTTTTTTCTTTCCACCTCTCTCTATCCAAAACACTGCATAATTCTCATAAACACAACTTATTGGAACCCATCACAGGGATTTGGATTGCAAGAACAACTACCATTTCCTAGTCCTTCTCTGGGAACCCTATTTCAGCTTTTAAAGCAAAATTTTATTGCTTCGCCTTTGTGTATTTTGAAGTATCAATACTTCAAAAATTTATTCGTAACATAGCTAATGGGATCAATATTATTATCATCATCCTAGAAGTGCTCAAATTATCGAACCTAAAGCTTATCTTAAAGGCATGGTTTAAAGAACTTGTAAAAAATCATAATATCCCAATGTAGTTGTCAAAAAAATCTCATTTAGGGGGAGATTATTCTCTCGATAGTTTTTATACTCTCTTTTATATTAGTTTTCTCATATATAGGTCATTTGGCCAAACCATATTAAATTTATACGCATATGATATGAGATTCAGCAGATATTCTTTGACTTTTCTTTTTAGGGGGTAGGGGACAGAATGGTTTGCAGGACCAGTTAATGCCAAACGCTCAAGTATAAGCAGTGCAAAACACGGTTTGAAGACTAATTTTTATCAAATTGCAACAACATAAACATCATCAGTAAAGAACTTAGCAAATATAAGAAATTCCAAGAACAAGTAAGCTCTAAAGAACTCAAATACATACCGCTGGTGAAGTGACTGAAGACAATGAGAATAACCTATCTTCAAGCTGGAATTTTCTTGACCTTTTGAGGCTGCCAGATGACATAAAAGTGAAATTCTTACGAGTAAATCATTGGGAAACGTTTTATGACTAGATAGTGAAACAAACAATCACTTCTGGAAAAGGAAACAACCTTCTAATTCATGAAAGCAAAGTCAAATACTGGTCACAAGTACAATTAAATCAGCCCAAATATTTCAGTAATATGAACCTAAATAATGCACCAATATTATTCACAAAATTCAATTACAGTATAGATATGGATCAAAATATTTAATTTAAAAATATTCACCGAGCTTTTTTAACATATTGGTCAGGTCATTAAATGTTTATTCATTCAGGATAGTGCTTGTGGTGTTCAATGTATGAAAGAAGCTTAAGGGTTATCAGAATCTAAAATCAGCTTCCAAATGCTAGTACATTGGATGTCATCGACCATATCCCTAACTGGTGGCTCGTTACGCTTACTGAACAATTACTCAGATATCCAAAACTTTTGCTTTCTGTTTGCAGGGAATTTCATCGAATTTGCACACTCTTTAATGGACAAACTCCGGGAAGAGTTACTGTAGACAGAAACCTTAAACTTGTCTAGAGATATGGATTGTAACTCAGAGGATAGTAAAGTCTCATGGAACCCGTATATTACTTTAATTCATGTGAATTTTTTTTCTGTAACGTCAGATGCAGTGATTGGCCATTTTCACCTAGCCAACAATTTCTGGTTTTTGTGAGAGTACATCTACTTCCTGATCTATCTTAACCGAATCCCATACAGTTCAGAACCTCAACACTGATTTCACTATCTCAATACCAGGCGGAAACTAAGTAGTTATTGAAAAACGACAATTAGCACAAAAACACTAATAATGCTGATTCATAGAACGAAGCTTTAATGACCAATTCCATCAACTATCATAACCTTAATGGTAATTGCTAAACCTTAATAACCATCATTGTGCCTAAGCATGCCATGATCATGTTTCGGTGAAAAAAATGAGACGCTTTGCAACAAAAAGTAATCATCTACATTAACCATCAATTCTATTTTCCAACTACAAAAACACAAGCAGATAAATACTGGAAAGGTGTGTACTTTGAATTCTTATTCGATGTTGATAGAAATCCTTCAAACCCTTTTAGCGCGTTCCCAAATGTGCCCGATTCTTGCAAATAACTCGTCTCTAGCTCATAAACCTACACCAAACCATTACCCACATTTGAACAAAAAAATGGAATAATGCAAATAAGCAACAACGTCTCACATGACATAAGTTGTAAATACTCAAAATTACAGCATAAACTTATTACCACAACATATCAAACTAATAATACAATATTTTTAAAAATCAGTAAAGCAGCACGAAATATACTACTCCCTCTGTTTCAATTTTTGTCTGGTTTTCACTCAACACGTAGTTTAAGAAAGTAAAAATCAGTAAAGCAGCACGAAATATAGTACTCCCTCAATTTCAATTTATTTGTATGGTTTTCACTCGACACAGAATTTTAAAAAATAAACCAAACTTTTCAATCTTTTGGACTTGTTGTGGTCATCAAAATATACCTTAAATCTCGTGGTTTTAAACATGTCACATGTAAAGCTAAAATTAAAAGCTCGCAAAAATAGGAAAAAAACATTCTTTTTTAAAACGAACTAAAAATAAAGTAAGACAAACAAATTGAATCGGAGAGAGTAATATCCAACTAAGGAGCATCTACAACAAACTTCATAATCAAAATAATAGAAGAATTCAATAAAGATAGAATCTTTTTACTTGTTTTTCAACATTTCGTAATTCTTCTTGAAGCTTTTCTCTTTTGTTCAACAGGGATGCAAGAACAACCTTAGGATTTGAACTTCTGTGCCCTAATGAAAAAGTTTCCAAATAAAAAAAAAAATCCCAAATTTTGATAAGAAAAATTGAAATTAGGGTTTGAAGGGGTTACCATGGAGCTCCATTTTCCGGCAATTAATTTTTTGAAGATAAAGCTGTAATTTTTTCAAAAAATTCAGCAGCTACAAGGATGAGTTTTATCAGTGAGATTCATGAGTGTTAGCTTTTAAATAAAAAATAAAATGTATTTTATCTTTAAACAATAACTACAAAATTGAAAAATGATTTAAATGAAATGGGCCTTAGAGAAAATCACTTTTGAGTAATTGGTGGGCTGATTCAATATTTATGAACAAGAAAAGAAGGCTTTGATGTCCAAAAAGCTTCTATTTGGGCCGATAGGTATTTGATAAGACGGAGAGTGTGTTCGGTACAAAAGAAGATATTTTTTAGAAAAATAAGTGATTTTTCTTTTGATGATGATGTGTTTGGGTCAACTTTAGTATACTTTGATTGATTTCACGGGATATCTGTCATTTTTCACTAGCAACATGTACTAGAACAAATTGTATAAAATAACAAACTATTAATTCAAAATAAATGTTATAACCACAAGTTCATTTAATTTTAATTCATAGCAAACACTTTGTCATTCGTCTCTCTCTCCTGAATCTCGCTCGCCACTCTCCCTCGCCTCTCTCACTTTATACGAACACAAATGTATAAATTGTGTTTGTATAAAGTGAGAGAGAACTGTATATACAAATACAAATCTTCCCCTGCCCAGTTCTTTTTTGCCTTTCTCGCTTTATACAAATACAAAATATACAAAATACAATGTATTATTTGTGTTTGTATAAAGCGAGAGAAAGATTTGATATACAAATACAATTGTTTTAATTTGATTCAATTGTATACGAATTCAAATTTTATGCAGATATACAAACACAAATAACATATAGATATACACACATATTTTTCATAGACATAGACACCCGATTTAAGCAAATCGCATTTTTATAAATCAGATGCCTGTGATTTTATACAATTAGATGCCTATGATTTTAAACAAATCTGATGTTCCATATGGAGCGCAAATAGCAAAACTATAGTTATAGAGCGTTAATATGATCTTTATGTTTGCTAAACCTAAAATTTACTCTTTTGTTTTCCTATACTTCTATTAGTGAAATTATTTTTTTCAATTTCACAAAAAAAATTTCAAAAGTATTTAACTCAATAGGTTTTAGCTAGCAAATTGAATTTTAATTTGAGCAAGAATTTTTTAGCTAGCAATAGTTTGGGCGTACACGCGTCGAACCAATGAGTCATACTGCATTAGATTGTTGTATGTAGTGCTTATACACTTGTACACTATCGTTTATTTTTCCTTCGGTGGCTGCTTTTGATTCTACTTCAAACAATCGTCTTTCTCTAGAGTCTCTGATCGCTTTAACCATGTCTTTCAGAATCAGAGGGGTAAGTTTTTTTTTTTTTTTGTAATTTGATCTGTTTGATAGATCTGATTTTGCTTTGCATGGTTGAATTACTTATCTGTTTGTTTCTGAATTTTTGCTTTTTAGTACAAAATTTGCTTAATTTGATTGAGGGAAATCTGAGTTTTACATTGTTGTGAAGTTATATCGAACTGATTCATATACTGGCTGTGCTGATCTGTTTTGAGTCATGAATCCCCGAGCATTATTGCTCGGGAATTCGAGTTGAAACAAAATTAATGGTGGTAATGCTTGAATTTTGGTTTGAGCACCAAGATTGAGGCTTTATCACAAATAATTTGAAGTTGAGAAAATTACTTGAGCCGAGGGTCTATTGGAAACAACATCTCTACCCACCCTCCCTAGACCATGCTTGTGGAATTATACTGAGTATGTTATTGTTGTAATTTTGAAGTTGAGAAATTATTGAGGATTTAAGTTTTGAATAGGTTGAGCAAACTTGTTTTGTTTGAGGTTTTTGCCTTTTCTCTTGGTGGGTTTGGGAGAGGTGGTGATTAGAGATCTATTTAGTCGCAAGGAGTTGGAGTTGGTGTTGGAAGTCCATATTTTATAATGGAAACCAGTTGATGACCGTGGTGTCCGGGCCATCTCCACGGGATACCTTCTACCTACCACCACCAACAAGTACTAGGTAACTCTGTCCACCAAGACTAGGACATTTTTGTGAAACTATTCCTCAAGCAAGGCAGCCGATAAGTCATCGAAGGGTTTGTGTGAATAATGGAATGGTTAACATTACTCATTTTAAACTCTCCCACGGTGATATAATATCTTTTCAAGAAAATGATGCGAGACCCCGCGGTGAAGAAATAAAGAGATCCTTCTATATCGAAATCTCAGTTGAGAAAATAATAGGAAAATTCCTGGATCACCCGTGGAGAAGAACCAAAACAGAATGGTTCCGCCTACTCAAAACTAAGATGGGAAGAATCACCTAGTGTTTTTTTGTCTCCGCTGGGATTTGAACATGAGACCTGATGCCTCTCAACCACTTCATTGACCTTTGGGTGCGATTCTTCCATATTTAGAGACTTCATTTGACTTCTGAAGGGATTTGATGAAACGAAATTCAATCGAGGGCTAGTAGGCTATATATCTATGTTTCATCATTGTAACCATACAAACTACTTGTACAATTTTTGTTCTATTATACCTGTGGTTCTCTTTAGAGCAAATTTATTGAACATTTGTTGTGCTACTAGACAAATGCATCCTCTGGCATGGGGGTTGCTGATCAAAGCAAAGCTACTTATATGGAACTGCAAAGGAAGAAGGTGCATCGATATGTGATATTTATGATTGATGAGAAGAAAAATGAGGTTGTGGTTGAGAAAACTGGAGGTCCAGCTGAGAGCTATGATGATTTCACTGCAGCTCTTCCTGAGAATGACTGCCGATATGCAGTATACGATTATGACTTCGTGACACCTGACAACTGCCAAAAGAGCAAAATTTTCTTCTTTGCCTGGTAAGTTATAATTTCATCCTGAACTTGCATAACTGGATTTTTATCAAAGAGATGCGTGCCACCTTATATTGTAGATAGTTAAGACGCTTTTCATGATTTTATATGCTTATACTGTCCTCTGTGTATGTTGCTGCACTATTCAGCAGTCTAGAATAGGGATTCCAATTTTCAAAAGAAAACACGGGTGGGGTGGGGGGTGGGGGGTGTTGGCTTGCTGTTTTATCATAACTTCAGTCTATATGTGCAAGGGGCATTTTGCTCTCATTTATGAATGTTGGTTCTAAATTTTCTACAATGTTGTCAAGTCACCACATTAATGATTTTCACAGAGCGCCACATTCAAATTTACAAGTATCAAGCTTTAGTGTCAAACCAATTGAGTGAGTGATTTGCAAGTAAATATGGAATAGTTGATGGATAGTTTTTCTCCTTTATGGAATATAACTAGCCCATGACAATGTGAATTGCAATTATTATGGTAGCATTGTAAGGGAGTGTCTGTGATGGCTGAAACAGTTTAGTTAATCGTAGAGAGAGCAAGAGGTCAGGAGACCATTTGTGTTATTATGTATGTGGCTTAGGTTTGAAAGGACAATTTTGAGAAGTAAAGTTGACAGCTGTAGTGGTTCGAATCTTGAGGTACTCGCGAGGTGAACGTCAATGTCTTGAGAAAATGTTATAGTACTGAGAAATGAGAATAGCCATATGAGTAGAACTTGCATGCACATATTGCGAAACCATATCTTTTTAGAGAATACTTTGCAGTCTAGACAAATCGAGGTGAAGAATAGTTGGGTTCAGGGTCTTTAAGAATTCATTTTTCCTATAACTAGAGTGTGTTGTTTTGTGCCTAGCATATCATTGTAAGAAAATTGTTTCTAGAGCTTAGTTAGGTATGTATCACTCTTTCTGCAGTGAACTTTAAGACCCTGCAGGATTATATTTTGAAGTTTTAGGAGGATGAAGAAATTCCCCATGTATTGGGGTAGACTGTACGACAGTGTTTTTCTTTTAAGGATAATTTTGTGACAAAAGTTCTTATGATAAGGTCTGAAGATCTATGGAAATTATCCTTTGCGTTATGGGGATTGCAGAGCGAGTATATTTTCGTCCGTAGAAGAGACTAATTATTTGGCTAATTTTGGATTTTCATTTGAGTCTTGGCATGTGTCTAAGGATTGTTCTATATTGGTTTTGGGTTAGACCAAGTTCCATTTGAAGTTATTTATTTATTTACTTTAGTTCTTTTAATTTCTCGTCTGTTGTGTACTTGCAATATATCCTTTCGAGAATATGAAATTTTCTCCCTTCTTAGATCTGTGAAGCAGTGTTGTATCTAAAATAGATTCTTATCTTCTTATTGCTAAGTCCTTGGACCTTCTTCTCCTTAACAAGACAATCTAAAACATAACAAGAAACACGGCAGAAATGAAGGGACGTCTTCAGTAATCAGTAGAAAAATGTTGTCAAAAGTAGTGCATTTTTGGAGAGTTCGAGCAACATAGATTTTTACTTTGGGTAATCATTTCATCAGATTAATTCATAGAGGTGATATTCTAATCCATTCTTTTCAGGTCTCCGTCTGTTTCCCGAATCCGATCGAAGATGCTGTATGCCACATCTAAGGACAGGTTCAGGAGGGAGCTGGAAGGCATACACTATGAGATTCAAGCTACTGACCCTACTGAAGTAGAACTTGAAGTGCTCAAAGAACGCGCTTACTGATTGATCAAACATCCTACTATGAACCAAACCATTCATAATATTTCTGTGTAATCGCGTCTTACAAGGCTCGATCTACTTAACTATATGGCATAAATAACTCGGCGCTTGGGTTGCTGATTACCAGACGACTCGTGATAGTATATCATGTTTTCTGGTTATGAGCTTGCTCATTCTCATGATGCTTCCCAGTCTGAGAAACGAGTATGGTGTTCTGTATGTGAATGGTTATCAAATTCTTCAGTATGTCTACGCAATGAATATTATGTGTTATTAGTATCTGACCGATGATTTTTCTGTTGTTTTTCCTCTCATAACTGACATAATTATCCTGTCCATCTGTTGGGGGATAGTTAAATAGATCTTTAGTTGAAACTACAGCGCGTTTTTTGGTCGCTATACAAGCCATGTATTACGAAGATTCATCATAAATTGACTAGTTTTACGCTTGTCCTATACTCACGTTATTAGATTGTTGTTAACATGAATTTTTAAATCGTGGTCTAAAAGGTCTAGATGTTGCGATAAAAATATAAGGAGGGCACTCACACAACAATTATTGTAAAAAAATCAACCGGCAAAAATTTCTGCTACATAGACAAAATAAATTGGTAAGATTATGTACGACATGTCTGAAAAATAATTGTGTAATGATGAACACAGTATTGTTTTCTCTAAATATAAAAAAACCCGGCAAATTTGCTACTATTAGAGGACATGACTTTAGTGAAAATATTATAAATTGAGTGGCTTAAATAATTAGCTTCCAAAAGAAAATTATGTTAGCATTTGACTTTCAATTTCCCATGTGTAAATAGCTCAATCTTATCTACTTGTTTATCTTAAAATCATAATTTCTGTTATATAATTATATGTAAACTGAAGTTGATCATAATATGATTAGTGATTACTGATTTATCGTATGGGAAAATATCAAAATTAATTTAAAAACATTGAATTATATTGAATTAATTTGATATCGTAATAATATTATATTTTTAAAAAATCAAAATAAAATTTTCAATATCGCACCATACTTATCTCTAGATTCTCCGGAACACGTCTGACATTAAATTGGATGAAAAATATTTTCAATCATACACTTACGTACACATCACAACGTTGTCATTTAGAATACTTACGTCATAGTACAATAATTATGTAAAAAAAAAAAAGTCATAGTAGAGAAGCAAAAGAATTGACTTTTAAATAAATTTATTTCTATATGAATTTGATCACAAATTCTAACTAGATATAAATTAACAAATTTGTAAAATACACAATTTTGATTTTCTACAACTTTAAATTATTCCTTCAAACATGAAAGATGCAAAGTAGTACTCTCAAATATGTATTCTCATGTAGTATGCAAAAATGCATAGGAGTTTAAGGTATAATTTCTCATGAGCAACCATGAGAATATAACAAAAAAGAACTCATTAGATGCTATTATTATCTATACTTTTTAATTAAAAAAATGATCGTCTCGCATACAAAGCATCTCTAAGTTATAAGGATTTAGAGAATGTCACACTTTAAAAAATGTGAGGTACATAACCTATCATAATAAGTACTAATAGTAACTGTTTTCACAATTCGAATCAGTTACATACATATCACAGGAATATAAATTTAAGATTGCTCCAAATCTTCCTCGGAAAAAAGTATGCATGAGTCTTGATGCTAGATACTACAATTAGTATGAAATCAAATCCTAAAGTTTGTATGAGGTTGAATATTTTATTAAGCTATTAATCCTATGTTATTTTATTTTATTTTTCATTTTTCTGTAATTGGTTTGGTGGTCCTGCAGATGACATTTTTTTAAGATTATTATTCTTCTAGAGAGTTGCTGCCATTGGACTTTTGTCTTGAGGCCATTCCACTTGATGACATGAAGTCTAATCTTTTAGTACTATTTACTATCTTTTTCCCTTTTTTGCATCTCAGCAGATTTTAATACTCCATGTGGGATGTTCCCTATTGTTGTTCCTGGATTTTGTCTTATCTGATCTATACTATCTTGGTTAAACACAATCTTGGTACTAAATTTCAGTAGTAAATCTCTTATTGGTTCTCTTCTGACATTTTCTTGTGGAATTATTGGTATGGGTGAGATTGATCTTTGATTTCTTGAGTATTAGTGGTGGTTTTCTTTACTTGGGGTTTTGGAAAAAAATATGATTTTTCACTAAGTTTGATGAAGATTGGATTTTTATGATGTTATGAGATTTGGAGTGAAGATATTTGTTGGGGTTTTGGCAAAATATGATTTTTAACTAAGTATGCTAATTTTCTTGTGATGGAAAATTGGACTGAATTTTGGGTAAAGATTGGATTTTTATGTGATTTGGGGTGAGCTGAAGTGAAGATATTTGTTGGGGATTGTTTGGATTTGTCCAATTTTGTGGGAATCTTGGTTTCACGAGTATTAGTATTGGTTGGCTTTAGTTGGGGTTTGATAAAATAGGATTTTTAACTAAGTATGCTAGTTTTCTTGGGAATATGATGAGAAATTGGACTAAATTTTGAGCAAAGATTGGATTTTTATCATATTTTAAGATTTGGAGTGAAGTATTTGTTGGGGATTGTTTGGTTTTGTCCAATTTTGTGGGATCTGTGATTGGAAATGGAGAGCAATTCCAAGACAATTGTGTGGTTTAGGAGGGATTTGAGAATTGAAGATAATCCAGCTTTAGCTGCTGCTGCTAGAAATGGAAGTGTTTTACCAGTGTTTATTTGGTGTCCGAAGGAAGAAGGGCAATTTTATCCCGGTAGAGTTTCAAGATGGTGGCTGAAGCAATCTCTGATTCACTTGAAACAGTCTTTGAAATCTCTTGGGGCTGAACTTGTGTTGATCAAAGCTCAGAGTACACTTTCTGCTCTCACGGAGTGTGTCGATGCTGTTGGAGCAACAAAAGTTGTGTATAATCATCTATATGGTTAGTAGTAACTTCCCTTTTGCCTTTACAGTTAAGAGTCTCTGGAGAAAGAGTTATGTTATTGCTAAGATGTGTTGTGAGCTAATGTGATGGATCTAACTGTCCTAATAAACAAACTCCGATTAGCTTTGTTTCTTGTTCTTGTTAGCGTGGTAGAATATACAACAACATACCTAGTGTAATCCTACAAGTGAGGTCTGGTAGCATGATAGAATATAGAAGACTATAAATAGAGAGTTGATTCACAATATTGTTGGATTTTGAAGGGTTGTGACTATGCCGAAGGGTTGTGACCTTTATGAAATGTTGTGTCCTTTCTAAAGGGTTGTGACCGTTTGAAAGGTTGTGCCTTTTCCAAAGTGTTGTGACCTTTATGAAAGGTTGTCTTCTTTTCTAAGAGTTCTGACCTTTACCTTTGTTGGCTATAAATAGAGAGGATTTCTCTCATTTTTCTGCATCGAATTCTTCCCTTTTTTTGCATACATTTCTTACAAAACAAAATGGATCCATCGTGTCTGTGTGTGATTCGTTATTGTCATTTTGAGTTCGTTGAAATTATTGAAGTTTGAGGTACCTCTACTTCTTTAATGGTTAATCCGTTTTATCTTGGGAGGAATTAATCTACAACCTCGGGTACTTGAGGGGATTAAATTTCTCAAGGACACACAGTGAATTCTGTGGACTCGGATAGTTCTTTTATTTTCCTTTTCATCTTTTATTATTTCTGATTTGCTAATCTGAATACAGGAGTTAACAAGTATATAGGTTCATACGAACATATACATGGCTATAGATATTGATCTGATGTGTTCAATTTGCAAGCACTTGATTTCTGGTATCAATATTGATAGGTCTTATCTTTGCTATAACACGTGCTGCATCGTTTAGATTTAATAGAATTGTACAGAGTTCACTTGGTATTCAACCAAACAAACATAAGATCATTTGGAGTTTATTGCATAACTCATAGAAGTTTTCAAAATCGAATTCCTAGAAGGCTAAATGGTACTTGAATATTTGAGTTCCATGTGCCCGGTATCTGATTCTGAGGAAGTACTTACATGATCAATTCTCTGTTTGATTTAGATCCTGTTTCACTTGTTCGTGACCACAATATCAAGCAAAAGTTGGGGGAACTTGGCATATCTGTTCAGAGCTACAACGGGGACTTACTGAATGAACCATGGGAAGTTTACGATGATGATGGAAAAGTTTTTACAACTTTTGATGCATACTGGGAGAAGTCGTTGAGTATACAAAACGAATCTGTTTCACATCTTCCTCCTTGGAGATTAACTCAAGCTGCAGGTATGTCTGAGAACCCGTAACCTCCTGGTCACATGGCAATAACTTTACCAGTTACGCCAACGCTCCCCTTCTTGTTTTACATTAACTTGGTGAATATTGTCAATATGGATGTTTACAATTTCTCAAATGTTTTATATTTTAAATACACATCATATCATATACCTATAGTAAACCTGATGATTTTCATTTCCCTCATTGACAGGGTCGGTTAAATTGTGTTCAATTGAGGAATTGGGACTGGAAAACGAGTCGGAAAAATCTAGTAATGCATTACTAGGGAAAGGATGGGCACCAGGTTGGAGCAATGCAGACAAGGCCTTAACCGAATTTGTAGAGAGCAATCTACTCGCGTACTCAAACGATAGGCAGAGAGTCGGGGGAAACTCTACATCCCTTTTGTCTCCTTATCTTCACTTCGGAGAAGTAAGTGTGAGGAAAGTTTTCAACAGTGTGCGCTTGAAGCAGATACTTTGGACCAAAGAAGGGAACTCTGTTGGAAAAGACAGTGCTACTATTTACCTTAGAGCTATTGGGCTTCGAGAGTATTCTCGCTATATCTGTTTTAATTTCCCATTTACTCATGAAAGATCATTACTGAACAACCTGAGGTTTTTCCCTTGGAATGCTGATCAAGCCCATTTTAAGGCTTGGCGACAGGGCCGAACTGGTTACCCATTAGTTGATGCAGGAATGAGGGAGCTTTGGGCAACGGGATGGGTTCATAATAAAATAAGAGTGATTGTGTCAAGTTTCTTTGTCAAGTTTTTACTTCTGCCATGGCAATGGGGAATGAAGTACTTTTGGGATACACTCTTGGACGCGGATTTAGAAAGTGACATAATTGGTTGGCAATACATCTCTGGTAGCTTGCCAGATGGTCATGAACTTGAGCGCCTCGATAACCCAGAGGTATGTCATGTTGTTGATGTAAATGTCATAGTAATGATGTTTCTCCGCATGGCTTTATTTTTATGGCACAACCACAATAGAAGTTATGAGTTCAGCAGAATCCAGTAGCTTTGACTAAACTCTATGTTCATAAACTTTAAATCCTGGATCCGCCTCTATCTAGAGACTGCATAATCATGCCAAACCCAAGAAAACATACCTTTTTCCTTTATTCAACTAGACATTTTCGACTCTATTTATGAAGGCCTTTTATTGATATTGAGGAAAAAAAAACGCTCTTTTTATACCTAGTAAAAAGCATGGTGTATTCTCGGGACATTTAGTTGATAGAGTCGCGAGCTTATTTAAGTTTCATCAACTCTTCATGCAGGTTCAAGGATTCAATTATGATCCGGAGGGCGAATATGTGAGGCATTGGCTACCTGAGCTAGCAAGAATGCCAGCCGAGTGGATCCATCATCCTTGGGATGCATCACCTAATGTGCTCAAAGCTGCAGGGGTGGAACTCGGAATGAATTATCCGAACCCCATAATTGATGTAGATGTTGCGAGGGATCGTTTAATGCAAGCTATATTCATCATGAGAGAAAAAGAAGCAGCTGTGAATGCTTCAGATGCAAATGGAACTGTTGAAGTTGTGTTTGATAACTCGGAAAATGTTGGAGATTCAGCCAATATCCCAAAGGACGACGTTGTAAAGGGAAAGGGGCCTTGCCCAAGCAGTTCATCTTATGATCAAAGGGTGCCATCAATGCAAAATGTATGCACATATAAAAAGAGACCAAAGCCCGAAGAGGATACAAAGAAGCTCAACGATAACAGGCTTAGCTACAAGAACGAAAGGATCAAAATGTCAAACGTGGACGGTGACTTGTGCTCTACTGCAGAATCCTCTTCTATGAAAAAACAGATGACTGTTAGCAGAAACTCATTCTCTGTACCTCGAACAATTACCATGTCTCACGACAGAAAATCCTTTGATGACGAAGCATCATCACATGTGAAGCTACAAAAGGAAGAAGAGATTGACACAGAAATCACTTCGTGCAAAAATGGTAAGACGCGAACACCTTAAGATTGAGTTTTTGTTTGTCTAATTAATTGTTCCATTCAAAACAGGAGAGCTTTAGCTTCACTTCAATCTCTCGTCTCGTCTCTGTTCTAGTTTCAATCATCATGACCGGACTCTGTCTTCTTTTCCATATGCAGAAGCTACAACGCGATGATTCCCTCACCATCTCCAAACATCTGCCTCTTTCGAAAATGTTCTATAGGAGACAGATAGTTGAATCAACATATGCAGTGGAGTGACGATATTCTGTTGAACATTTCTTCGTGTAGATATAACTACCTCTTAATCGTAGCAAGGTTGTAGTTTGTTTGACATAGTACGCGATAGAACTCATCGTGAAGCAGCTCAGATTCATGGTTTAATCTCTGCTTTGTTTAGTTATATATATATATATAAACCATGCATATGTAATCTTGAATTTGGAATTTCTCTTGTATTTTCATAGTAATAAAAGATGAAAAGAGGTCACCTAGTTCTGAGAAAATGACAACACATTCTACTTTGGGTATGAAGTGCTTGTGTATTCTTATAACTAGGTAATTTACCCACACTTCGCACAATTATAGAAGACATCGTGAAGCTTAAAAATAAAGGAAAAAAGTTTGAAATATATCTGAACTTTGATCGAAATTGATGTAACAATCCCAAACTTTGGACCGGACCTATTTTAAAGAGGGTAATAGGTCCTGCACAAAATTCGAAGTTCGAGATTGTTACAATAATTTCAGTCAAAGTTCGGATATATTTCGAACCATTTTCCCTAAAAATAATCCTTCAATAATATTCAATTATATAGTAAAAATAACTTGAAGTGTGACAACTATTTTGGGAAATTGGCACTACTAGAAACAAGGGTTTCTCCTACCGTGAATCAATGAGAGATTTGTATTATAGAATACAATTTTCCACATCTATAGTGAGAACAAATTCTCACTTAAATAGCGAAAAACTTTCTAATTTTTCTGTATGAAAATATTACAATTTTTTTAATTTTCCCATTGATTCAATCTAAATATATGAAAATAACCACGGAACTTTTTTGAGCGGAAAAATTCATGTTCATCAACTATAATTTCAACTTTCAAATTTATTTATTTTTTCTAATAATAACTTTAACTTCAGATACTTTTTTATTTTTTCAAATTTCAACCAACTCATGTCCATGCCTTATAAAGGTTTCTACCTAGAACTAGAAAGGTTTCTAAATCAAGCAAAGGTAAGTCTGCTCTCAAACTTTATTTGATACTTCTTCCGTTCCAAAATACATGTTACAATTTGTTTTTTTCAGAGTTAAATTATATAAACTTTGATTAATATTTTAAGAAATATTTTTTTATCATATTTTAAATTTTAAAATATTAAATTAATCTAATTTAATTTAGCTTTGAAAATTAGTCAAATTAATTCTGAAAAGGCAAAACGTGACTATTTTAGACCCACCCCGAATATAGTTCTTAATATGGACTTGTTTTCTCCAAATATTTTTTGTTTCTTTACTTTGAAAAAAACAACTGTTGTTTTATGCATAAAAGTATGCTTTTTCTTTTCTTTAAATACGTCTTTTACAAAGCAACCCACCGTTTATTCTATGAGTACAAATTGTATTTCATTGTTTGATGTTAATAACCAAGACATTAGAAATATATTGCTGGAAAAAACTCTATTGATTATGTTTAATAGCCCTTAGATTTTATTTTATTTTTCTATAATGATAGTGTACAAATTAGTTTGCATGCAATTTGGATCCGACTTTCATTTTTTTATCCCGAAAATATTTTATATATTTGTAAACTATCTAAAAAGTACTATAAGTCACAATAATTGATAATTCAAAATGTTTAAAAGATCTATGAAAAATTTACGGTCAAAGATAAACTTGTTTAAATCTCAAAATTCAAAAAGTGTCACATAAAATGAAACGGAGGGAGTATAAGTTTATGACAAACATAATTTTTGTGTCTTATATAGTGATTCAAAGAAGGGATTTGGAGCAATACTTTTGATTTGTGATTATACTATACTTTGTTTATTACTTACAATTTCTTCCTTTATCTTGAAATAATTATCATGTATTTCCCTTTTTAAAAGTTTAATTTGATTTTTTTTTTCTCAAGAGCGTTAAAAACAAAATATTGACCTATTTTTAGTTATTCTCTCCACTTTTACTTATTTTGGACTTTACACACTGTTCAAGAAATAATAATTACTCTAATATACTTTCCATCCCTATTAACGGGTCAAATTTTAACTTAACATATTTATTAAGAAAATAATATTATTGATATATATCATTTTATCTCTATTAATTAATAAACCTTCAAGTATATTTATTCAATGCTTTCTTTTTAAAGTCATTAACTCAATATTAATAAATTATAGGTATAATATAAAAATTATGAAATATTTGCTATTTCATTATGTGTATTGTGTACAAGTAATAATGGGAAAAATAATAATTGGATGTTAGAAAAATATAAAAAAGAAAACCAGATGGCTAATTTTGATTGGCTAGAAAAGATTCCAAAAAGAATATTCCACTCTCAGTACTCGTACTATATAAGTCCATCAGAAACAGAAATGTGATTGTTCACGGAAACGATGAAAACAGAAAACGTTATGAGCGAGGAACTGAAGCGAGAATATCGTGTGTGTGAGGAAATAGGGAGAGGACGATTCGGCGTCGTTTTCAAGTGTTACTCGCCGGAAACAGGCGAGACTTTCGCCGTGAAATCTATCAACAAGCTTCTCATCGCCGATGACTCAATCGATCGTCAATGCCTTTACAACGAAGCTAAAATCATGCATTTGGTTTCCCCTAATCCTCACATCGTTCGTATCGTCGATGTCTGTGAAGACGATACGTACCTCGATATCGTTCTCGAGCTCTGCAACTCCTCAGATCTCTTCCAACGACTCTCTACTCAACGAGTTTTTTCTGAGTCTGATGCCATTGCCGTTATGGTACTCTTTCAGTCCATTACACAAATTAGGGGAAAACGATCTGTGAATTTTAGTGCACTTATGTTTTTGTAGATTCAAATTAAATGATTTTGACTGAAGTTTCTAAAATGTAGTACTACTTTTCATCGAAAGTTTGTCAAATTGATGATTAGATAAGTGAGAGTAGCAAATGAGGTGTGATAAAGGGAGGAACAGGATTGATGTATATAAGATAGGCTTTTCAATTGTTTGTTGTCTTCAGCATTGATAATTTTTGGATCAACTGTTTGTCTTAGGTTCCATTGATGGAGGCAATAGCGCATTGTCACCGGCTCGGCGTAGCGCACCGGGATATTAAACCGGACAACATTCTGTTTAACGACTGGAACGATCTGAAATTAACTGATTTTGGCTCGGCTCAGTGTTTCCGCGAAGGCGAGCTGATGAGCGGAGTGGTAGGGACGCCGTATTACGTGGCACCGGAGGTTTTAGCCGGAAGAGATTACAATGAGAAGGTAGATATTTGGAGTGCTGGTGTTATTCTGTATATAATGTTGGCCGGAATCCCGCCATTTTACGGTGACTCTACGGAGGAGATTTTTGAGGCTGTTCTCAGAGCGAACCTTAGGTTTCCGACGAGAATTTTCCGGTCTGTGTCACCGGCGGCGAAGGATTTGCTACGGAGTATGCTATGTAAAGATGTTTCTAGAAGATTCTCAGCTGAACAAGTCCTTCGTAAGTATCACCACCCTATCATTCTTCTAGCCTCGCTTTTTTCCTAGTTTACAACATTCATTTATTTGACCAAATCTTTTAATCACAACTTTAAAATAATTAAATTAAGGCATATCTATATACCTAATAAAATAATTATTCCTTCAATCTAGGATCAAATAATTCAAATTGAATTCTAGTTTGGACTTGAATTCTTTTAGGATTTAGGATTCTATCTTTGTGCATTCAACAACGGAATTGAATATGTTTTTTAAAAAGAGGAGAGGAAAATGAGATTTCTTTGCCTCTTACGATTTGAATAGAAGAAAATGACATTTTCAAGTTTCTTAGATATAAAAACGAAGTACTCTACATATCATTCTTAGTCCATTAAAAAATTGAGCATAATTTGGGCTACGAGTCATTGACCTACCTAAACGTCGTGTTAGGCAGATCATATTTTTATGGACTTTTTAAAAATGTAGGTCTAGAAAACTTTTGTTTTTGAAATGGTATAAAAAAAAGGGTAATGCTACTACACAAATTGTAATTGAGAGAGATATAATTTGTGGTTCAATGCATATAATTTGAAATTTTTTAAATATTAATTTAGTTATTTTTTTGGTTAATAAGATGATATATAATAATACACAGGGCATCCATGGATCACTAGCAATGATGGGACGAAAGAAGATAGTGTCGTAGCTTGAGAATTTCGACCCCTTATTTGGACCTCTAATCCAACATTATCAATAGATGTGCAGATAACTCATACTTCTTAGTAGTGAGAAGGAAGTATAATGCTTTTTTTTTTCCCGATTTTCCACCCAGTGTTCAGTGTCTGCGTTGGAGTTCCGACTAAATGCAGGACCCATTTGGAGTGACGCACCACACACGATTTTCTCCCTTTTCAGAATTCGAATTCGAATTCGAGACATTTAGTTAGGGTGGAACAGTATCACCCACTGCACCACATGCCAGGGTGGTAGTATTAATGTGTTAAAGTAGTATTAATCAATTAAGATAACTTCTACCAATATATGTGAAATTGTGAATCATCAAACTAGTGTTTCCTTTTGTTATATTTTGATCTAACTTTTCATACAGAGATCGTGAGCACTAAAAAAAGATCATCATGCATGAATTAGTTCTCTTTTACTACCAACCACAATAAGGTAGACAGTTTTTTCAACTGTATTATTAACTGAGATAAAGGCACACATGATTTTCTACTACTCTATTAAGTTTATTGGTCTTACTTTACTTGAATCTAATTTCAAGTAGCTTTAAGATTAGGTTGCTATATCTATATTTCATGGGTAAAATACAAATTATTTTAATTGGTATTTATGAAGAGAAACTATAATGAAAAAAAGCTAGATGCAGACCACCTGTTATTTTGTAGAGACGATTCTCGATGCAATTGCAAATACTTGGAAAAAAATATCTATTATTTTGGACATTTGGAGGGGCTATTATAGTAGCATACACAAATAGATTTGTTTTGTTCTACATCATGACACTCTGAATTAAGATAGAATGCCCCATAATCTGAGACACAATTTGTTTGGCAAATTGTAAGTTCTTGAGAACAAGGAAGAGAAGCATTTGATTGTGATGAACATACTAATTGAGCATTAGTTGTAGATAGAACTTGAGTCATCACAAACATGGCTGCAAAATCAAGTAATAGAATTAGTGTACTTGTTATGAAATAGTATTCTTATAACACTCGTAGATTAGATAACAACGATGTTTGAGTCAGCTTATATATATAATAGACATTCAAATAGAGTTGATTTTACTTGTAATGAAGGATAAAAATAACGTGTTCTTTTTCTTTTCCGCGTAAACAAGAGGGATGTTTTCAATGTAATGGGAAAGGATTTTAAAATTAGGTTTGATTCACAAGTGTAAATCCTATGACGTTCTAGTATCTTTCTGAATCGTCTAATTTGAGTTGTTGGCATTGTCACTATAAATAATATTCTTCTATAATTTACATTCCAGTTCATTGACCACTAGACGGCCTTTTTTTTTAAGAGAATGTCTCCTCTTTTTCTTACCTTTTAAAAATATATGTGTATATATATAACAAAAATGAAAAGACATATTCGAGTTGAAAAGTAAAAGCATATAGATGATATACATACCACAAATGTAAGCAATGAAAAAATTGAAGCTAGGGAGAGACTCATCAAAGTTCTCCATTGCAGAAATTAAGTGAATAAAATAATCATTTCACTTATCTTTTATACTAGAACTACAATTAAGAGATTGTAAAAATAAGATATAATGCATCCTAATATAGAAATTTCTTGATGAAGCCAAATTTAGAAATGTTATAATTATTTTGACAAATGTAGTATTAAAAGGAGGATTTCCTTGCAAAAATAATATGGAAAACTATTAATTGTACAAATTCAATCATATACTATATGTTATAATGTAAAAGTTTATTATTTTTTTATAAAAAAACAAAAAGTTTAATTTTTCAAAAAAGAGTTAGTAATTATCTTTGAATAATACTATATGTGTTTTTCAATAATTGTATAACATTGAATCAGTAGTATCAAATGAATAATTGGTTATAACCAATCTATGTACGCTCCCCAAAGTTTATTTGACTTACCCCTAATTTATAATATTTCGTCGTTTTAATTTATGTGATGTAGTTTGACTTGATACGAAATTTAAGAAAGAAAGATTGATCTAAAATATAAGCAATAGTAGATGTTTGTGTGACTATAATTTTTTTTTTTAAAAAGAGTATAAATTTTTATTAAGGGTAAAAGGGTAAAATCATTAATATTGACTAATATTAGTCAAAATAATCATGAATTATCCAAATCTGATTTCTTCAGAAAATCTCCTCTAATGATGAATTATTTATATTATTTTCTTACATTCTCTTAAGTTATAGCTATGTATAAAAAGATAAGTTAGAATAATACTTCATAAAAACAAAAATTTCTTCAATGGAGAACTTTGGTATATTTTCCTACCGTTTCAATTTTCTCATTGCTTATATTTGTGGTATGTTTTAGCTATATGCTAATTTTTGGCTTTTCAACACACGCTAGAGTCTATTGAAAACAATCTCTCTTGCTAAGGTAGACCGTAAGGTAGATGACTCTCCCATACACCACTTTGTACGTAAGATTCTATACACTGAATATGTTATTATTGTTACATATGTACGTCTTTTTTATAATACAAGTTTTATTATAATAACTTTGATTTTGTAGTTATGTTCGTGATGACTCAGGTTCTCTCTACAAGTACTAATGTAAAGATATTTGTATGTCAATCACAGACTAATGTTTCTCTTCCTTGTACTGTCATTGGATTAACAATAGAAATAATGTCAATATCTTTATAAGCTATATATGGTCTCTCCCACCTATTAAACATATAGGACTGCGACTAAGAGAAGTGGGTTGAACCCAAGAGGGTTGTTAGTCAGAGGTGGACCCACGTGTCCTCATTAGAGTGCACGTGTACCCTTTAACTTTGAAAAATTATGAATGCACTGGTTTAAATGTTGGAAAGGGGATGACTAGTTTAGCACTTGCGACCTCCAATGATGCAAAGTGAAGTTCAAAACCACCACTCCACGTAAACTTTATCAAGTAAAGTTATTTAATTCATATTTATACGTTAGTACATTAATGGTGACATGTTATTAGGCAGGCCAAGCAAGCAACAAGGGACATGTGGTAAGTTTAGTTGCCTTCTCTTAAAATTCTAATCATGTTGATGTAAAAAGTCTTTGTAGCTTTTATCCAAGACAACAAAGCCAAGACAATAAACTTGGTACGTTTTTTCAAAGGAATGGCCCAAATTATGGTATTTAAATTGTCAATGACTGAAACAAAAGGCAACCTTTTTTTTTGTTTTTCTGTAGGGGAACTTGAAATCAATCTTTTTCAAGTTGCGCTTTGAAGGATGACTTTTTTTTTTATTCATTTAAAGTCAATAAAATATATTTTTAAAAATTATAAGCTTTTGACGATGGTAATTATGCATGGGACCCTATTGATGAGGTGATTGGTGGTAGTGCTGACTTATGATAGTTATTGTAGATAGTAATAATTAGTGGTTATGGTGACTGATAATAATGATCAATGAGTTGGTGGAGATGGTTAATATTATGAATTTGTGATGCACGTGAAATCAATCATGGATATTACATCATGATTGGTTTGTTTATATTAAACCCTTTTGAGCTACGGTTCTTTCTAACCATGCGTGAACTCAAAATACTTGAGTAGAATTACATACTCTTTAATGATTACCTTGCATTATCATTTCTTATCGCGACATACACTTAGAGAATGAAATCCATAAAAGATTACCACCATAGACTGCAATAAGCTACGAACTTTTCCAAGAAGGGTTAATTTTACTATACTGAATGTTTTTATTATAACATAAAGAAAATGAAAAGCTCCTGCATCCAAGATTGGCAGAATTACACAAGAAAAAAAACCACAAAGCAAAAAAGAATAGATGATTATTTCATCATAAGATAACAAAAACAAGAACATAAAGCTTACTAAAAAGCCTCAAAACTCTTGCTACATCGATCTCATGACGTTAAAGGGCACATTTATGTATTAAACTGGAATCGTTTGTGCATTTTCCCCCTTAATTATTTCTTCTTCTCCTTCATTTTCCTTTGACATTTCTTCCAATGATTTTCCTTTTGATTCTGGCACTAACAATGTGAACAACATTCCAAGAAAATTCACACAACCTAACACAATAAGTGCATTTTTCACACCAATTCCAGTTGGATAACCCGCGTCTACTTTAGATGGATCAGTAGATTGAGCAGCATACAGAAAACCAAATGCACCAACAATTGCACCAGCTTTCCCAGCTGCAGCTGATATCCCGTGGCACGTTGATCTCAGCCTAGCTGGGAAAATCTCCGCGGGTACAACAAAAGTAGTGGCATTTGGACCAAAATTGGCGAAGAAAAAGGTAAGTGAATACATGATTACAAAGCCAATTCTGTTTTCCTTTTTAGTCCAATGATTATATGGTATGGCTAACGCGAACATAAACACTGTCATGAAGAAAAACCCCATCAATTGAATTGCAAATCGACCCATTCTATCGATGAATGCAACTGTAAACCAGTAACCAGGTACAGTACTACAAAGAGCAATAAGAGTTTGTGCCTTTGCAATTTTGAATACCTCATCCAACGCGTTCATCGTCTCTGGATGAGGTATCCATCCAATTTTACTAAATATATCCTTCTGAAATAGATTCTGACTATAGAAAGCGATATCTAGTAAAAACCATGTACTAGTTGTTCCAAGCAAATGCATTCCATGACGATGAAGAAACTCCTTACTAAACAACCCGAAATTATTCCCCTGTATCTCAACAATCTTCTCAATCTTATCTTCCTCTGCTTCAATTTCAACATTCAACACTTTAGACATATCGAAAGCAGCCTTGGTAGCATTCTTAGCTACTAAAGCTGTGTAACGCGCTGTCTCAGGCATCTTCATACGCCAATAATAAGTAAGCAATGCCGGTATAGCACCAAACATGAGTATGATTCTCCATACAATATCAGCCTCTTGAGGGGTTGAGCCTTCATTATTGACCGAATAAATTGGAGCAGGGTACGCGTTTTTAAATGCACCACTAACAACAAGTGCAACAATCCCTCCTGCCAAAATCCCAAATCCTTGCATAGCGAATACTGCAGCTATAAAAGCTCCACGAGTCTTCTTATTCGCGTATTCAGACATGATCGTTGCTGATAAAGGGTAATCACCACCAATACCAAAACCAAGCCAAAATCGAAAAAAACATAGTGTTGCAATAACACCACTAGGGGTCTTACCAAAAGAAAGACCTGAGGCAATCGAGCAAATAACCATGATCATGAGAGTCATTCCATAAACTCTTTTTCTTCCCATCTTATCACCTAGCCACCCGAAAAACAGCTGGCCCGAGAGTGTCCCAATAAACGCGACTCCAATCACTGCAGCTGAGATACCAGGAGGGAGAATTCCTGGCTTAGGTGCACCTTCATGATGATAGTAAATTCGACCAAGCAATTTAGTCACAAGTGAAATACAGAAAAGGTCATAAGCATCAGTGAAAAATCCCATTCCTGCTATCACAATTGCTGTAAAATGGTACAATTGTGTTTTAGCAACATCAAGAGCATTTAGTACTTGTAATTGTTGATCTTTAGCCATAGCTAATAGCTATATGTCTCAAACTACTATAGTTTTTATGCTAAGATATATAATGTAGAGAAGGGGTTATTAATAGAATGATTTGAAAGAATAAGACAAGGACAAGATTACAACAAGCTAAGTTCAATTTTGAGAAATCCTTAATATTATCAACATATATATATATCCTCCCTCCATCCTAATTTATGTTACGTTGTTTGACTGCGCGTGAAGTTCAATAATAAAATTGAAAGTTATGGTCTAAAACAAGTCATAAATATTTTTATGGCATACATAATTTTTTATGGAACATATTAAAAAGGAAAGAATGATTGACAAAACAAGTCGAGAGGGACAAGATTACAACAACGTACCAATGTAATTTTACAAGGGGGTCTAGGGAGGGTAAAACATATACCCTTATGTTTGTAGGGGTAGAGGGGTTGTTTCTGATAGACTCGAGGACAAGATTACAACAAATTCAATTTACTCGTATCTTTGTGGGGTAGAGAGATTATTTCCGATAGACTTGGAGACAAGATTACAATAAGTTCAATTTTGGAATTTTTTTTAATATTAACAAAAAATAAAATAAAATATATATATAGTATGAAAGGTTTATGGTATCATAGAAAGGGGTATATTCGGCCGACTTTGCATATATTAGAACAAGAAGGATAGTTATTAGATAATTCCAATAGAATGCAACTAAGTTTTCTAAGTTTTTTTTTTCTTGTTTAAACTTATAAACATCTTGAGAAACAGCCTGTTCCTACTGTCACAAATTACTAATGCATGTCCAAATGTAATATTTGGCATAACATATAAACATAAACATGTTTTTTAATTTGGCTTTATCTGATATTTATATCCTCTAATTTTGAGAATGCATAAGTATGTACTAAATTCATATAAACTTGAACAAGTAGACATATATGTCTTACATGATTTGCGTGAGATACACTCAAACTGATTTGTATTATGTCATGTAGGATGTGTGTGTCTACTTGTTCAATATATACGAGTTTAAAGGTCTATTTGTGCGCGCCTAAAGTTAGAGAGCATAAATGTCAATTGAGATCAAGTTAAAGAACATATTTATGTATAATGCCCTTTTGATTACCAACTAATTGTTTGTTACTCAATTACAAATTCACGTGAATCTAATAGTTTTTTTCAAGACCCCATGTGTATGTATAAAAAAAATTGCTAAATATCTATAAATATATAATGTGCAGATATAATTCTTTCATGCGTTTTCAACTGATAAATTATGTGTTAATATAATTGATACATGCTTGATACAACTGATATATGTAACTCTTTCATTGATACAACTCTTCCGCCTATACAATAATTGCAGCTACATTTTATATTACACTCTAAACTATTGCTATTTATGAAACTTTTTCTTAATTTTACACGACTATAGGTTATACAGAAGTTCATATAATACCAACAAAAAATCACATCTTTCAAAATCCAAATCAACGAATATTCAGAATAAATTAATAATATGACTATAATATCCATGAGTTGAAACAAACTCCTTGTGGAAAATGATAATTAAAAGATGTACTTCCTCCGTCTTAAAAATTGTCACGATTTTTAAAAATATTTATCTCAAATTATGTGGAAGGTAAAATCGTTATAACACTCTTTCTAATTAATGATTCTTAAGAGATGTGTAAGAAAAATTACGACAAATAATTTGAAATGGAGAGTATAACATTTAAGAGTAACTAAGAATATAGTTTAATACTATTTTAGTTACTTTTAAAAAACAAGCGTTATAAGTGTAAACATGCCAATTCGTCAATGTTTTTGTAACATTAATCATAGAATTATAGACAAATCATCATTGCAGACACATAAAAATTATTGAATCGTACAAAAATAGTGTTTAACCTTATAATTAATTGAGTTTAACAATATTTTTGAACTTTCTCACTCTTTAATCTAAGTTAAAAAATAGAAGAAGGTTCACTTTATAATAAGATTAATCTAATTCTAGTATGGTGAAGTTTCTGAATCAATCCTTTTCTATAAAACGCGACATGTTTGAATTATGATTGTTTTAATGTAAGAAATTAAATTCATTGTTAAGCTTAATTAATTTTCAAAGATCGATAGCGTACAAGTACCGCATGAGTAATATAAGTGTAACACTTGTGGCCCTTCAATTGATATTTTTGTTCTTAACGATAATACGCGTTCTTTATGAAATAGACATACTAGAAAAATAAATATAGTCTCAATCAATCAATCACGAGTGACATAAATTATTGACTATAGTAGAGATATTTACCTAATTTTCAAGATAATAATTAACATCATCTTATGTGTAATAGAATATATGGTTAACTTTTTTTTTAATAATAAATAAAATAAATAAGAAGAAGATAATGAGAAATTTCTTGGTATTTAATTATTGAAAGATAAAACAATAAACACGGCAAAAAGTTTTTGGCTGATAACACTAACAAGAATATTACCTAGGTGTGTTATTTATTTATTTTTCATCTGGTGTCTGATATTCATATTAGAGCTCCGATTAAATTTGGATTGCATACAACATGATCCATTTGAGGGTGGTGCTCCCAATATGATTTTTTTTCCCCATATATTAGGTCCAAATCTGAGATTTCTGATTAAAGATAGAACAACGCTTCGCCATTTGAGTTCGTTGAAGTTAGATTAAGTTCCTTAAAGAATACACTTATGGACTCGAAATAATAATATATTTTTTTAAATAATTTTTTTTTATTTCCTAATTTATTGTTTTGAACAAAGAATAGACCAACAATCAATAGACCATTCCCCACCTGAAGAAGAATATTCAATGAAAGAAGTACGAGGAGGAAAAAACATGGAAATTTCTAATGTAGTAATTAATAATTAGTAATGAATTTGAACATTAATATAATAATCAGGAAAAAAAAATCAAATTTGTCTATATTATCTGAAATCGCATAATTTTATTTTTCATTACATTTTTGATTTATTAACGTCCTTGTTATTTGTAAATCGTCTCGTATTTGTCCTTGCTATTAACAGAATTCTACCGTAAAAAGGTTGATTACCACGTACCAAATTAGACCATTTCCTCATCTAACAAAAATTAAAAATTAAAGACTATATATAAAATCTAGGAAAAATGCACAAGTACCCTCCCAGCCTATGCCCAAAATTCCTGAGACACATCTAACCTTTACTAAGGTCCTATTACCCCCGAACTTATTTTTTAGTTAATTTTTTACCACTTTTCGGCCTACGTGGCTGAGTCCGTGACTTCACCTATGTTAGGCGCGTGGGTGCGGTTTTTAGACAGCACTGACCAATAAAAATTGGCCATGTGTTAAAATAAACTTGAAAAAAATAAATATTAACTCAATTGTCTTCTTCTTTATTATTGTTCTTCATGTTTGGAAAAAAAAACCTCCATTATCATAAGTTAAATTGCTCCTTTCTTCGAAAAGCTAACAAAATAAAATCAAGAAAAAACTAACCTTTGAACTCAACTACGATTCTTGATGACTTAGAAGTAGGGGTGTACATAGGTCGGTTTGGTTTGGTTTTTCATTAAAAAAAACCTAAACAATTATGTCGGTTTATTAAATCTAAATACCAAATCAAACCACGCAAAGTCGGTTTTTTCGATTTCGGTTTTAGTCGGTTCTTTCGGGTTTTTTTGGTTTTTTGGTTTTTTTTGGGTTTTTACAACTTAACGGTGTTTGAAAAAGAGATCAAATATATTTTCACCTACCTGTGTGATAAGCTAAACTTAAACTTAAGAAACGTTAAATGAATAGAAATTTTCGTAAAGACGGTAAAATTCACATGAGTACAAATTTTTTTTTTTTGAAATATCAACGTTCATTATGTTAAATTAATAAGATTAAAGGATACAGTCAAACTGAATACAAAACGAAATATTTACAAAGTAAATTGTTAACTTCAAATTTGAAAACTATAACAATATAATTGTAACTTCAGATCTTAATATAAAATAAAATATTTACAAATTTTGCAAGCCCAAATTTGAAATAAAATATATAAACATTGAAAACTATAAACTAGCTAAAATATATTAACAAAGTAGATTATATTACTAGTCCAAATTTGAAATAAAATATATAAACATTAAAAACTATAAACTAACTAAAAATATATTAACAAAGTAGATTATAAATAATATTTTTTATCTATAAATAAAATAAAATTATAT
>JAJOOO010017183.1:0-28575 GCA_029582685.1 Solanum piurae | reverse complement strand
TACAAAACAACCAAAATGACCAAGACTGAGATTCCAAGATACTTAGGACTTACTGTTGACTAAAAAACAGTAAGCTGAACCAAAACTTTCAAAAAAAAATTCTGAAAGAAACCACAGATGAAAGACACTAAGAATCAAAGCACTGAAAAAGGCTCTGATACCATGTCAATTTTGCTGAATGAGTTCTCTCAAATGAGAGTTCTTCCATTAAATAGAAAGAATTCTGATTTACATGCCTAAAAATCTGCTATATATCCCTAAATATATGCTATTCCTAATTGTAATATCTCTGAAAATATGCTACATTAATCTATGCTATCTCCTATCATCATTACACAAATATTTAGAGTTGTAACATAGATATGTACAGATATTTAGAATCTGTCCAATCATGCTAACATTGGAGTCGTCCACCCTTTCAAGGTACTATTTATTTTCCGATTATCTCTTTTAGTAATCTTTCTCAGATCTAAGCCCTGACTGTGTCAGGCTTAATAATCATATCTATGTCGGATATCTAACTTCGCTTTTTATTTCACGAAGGAATTCTTCCGCCTTCTACAGAGCATCTTTCGAAGCTGGTTCATCTGTTTCACAGGGTTGAGCCTCTTGAGTATCTTCACTGGTCTCATTCCGCATAGACGTGTCTGATTTTGCGTAATAATTAATCTTGAGGAGTAGATTCCTCCTGACTTCATCTAAATAATTATTAATCATTTCGTCTTTATTTCCATCTTGATTGGAAATTATCCTGGCCATATTATTAACGGAATTAGACAAGATGTGACGATGAACAGTAAAGGTCACTATCAACAGTAGAGACACTGTTGATTAACAGTAGATATACTATTACTATACATATGGGACCCAGTGATAAGGGCCCATATTTACTATTCATAGATTCCTTTTCGTTCGATAAATAAGTTCATTTTTCTTTTAGTAGAGCAGGCTAGAAAACACTCTCTACTTTTGCTTTCTTTTGCAAAGCTCTTAAGCTCTTAAGTTTGTAAAGTTCAGTTTACCGGAGTTCAGCCGGAAGTAAATAAATTGTATAGTTCTCTCAGGCGTTGGAGTCGTCCACACTTTCAAGGTACTATTTATTTTCCGATTATCTATTTTAGTAATCTTTCTCCGATCTAAGCCCTGACTATGTCAGGCTAAATAATCATATCTATGTCGAATATCTAACTTCGCTTTTATATCTATCATGAAATATCTAGACTTTATCTAAATATAAATAAATTTCTATATGGTTTCTTGACTTGGTTCCAAGATGGTGGTACAGTCAAATTTATTACAACAAATTATTGGCTTTGTCTTTGTGACTCCGTCTAGTTAGCCGTTGTTTTAAGCTCGTTATTGAGTTGAAAAGGGCGCTATATACCCGGTTAGAACTTCTAGACACATGGTCTCAATAACAATACGTATTTGAATCTTGACAGACCCCTTGCTTGGGTTAAAAGGATTTGGTCCTTCCATACAACCATTACACTATATAAAAAATTGAATGTATTTCAATTCGGATTTATTACTTGAATTCGAATGTTAACAAGCTATATTGAAGATGACCGCGTGGACTAACGCCCATCATCAGAGATCCTGCAAGTTGATATCACAGCCTAAGAACTTTCATGGTAAATATGAGATTGATGTGAAGTGTTCAACATAGATATGTTCTCTTGATCATGGATCTAGGAGGAATGAGTACTAAAAGTACTAGATTGGAAGAGGTAGATATACCTCAAAACCTTGATTTGTTAAACAAATGGACTATTCCAAAAATTAATATTAAAACTATTTATGATTATGGTTGGTTTGATAAGATATGTCATAAACAGTTAATTAAAATAACTGAGCAATCTTTGGCGTTGAATTCGTCGGAACAAACTATTAGTTTATTAAATAAACGTGATATCGATTTATATAAATCTCAGTACAATTTCTTGCATATTGGCATGGTTCAGATTGCATTTAAACCGTTAACTCTTAAAGGGTTACCGGAGACCTTTTTAGCGGCTCTTCTTGATGCTCGAAATCTGAATTTTCGACAATCGTTGATGGGATCTATAGAATCCACAGTTGCTTAGGGCCCTGTGTACTTCAATACGCAACCTAATATACAGTTATCTTTGACTGATGCTAATATTCTTGATGCTTTAACTTTAAATGTTAAAACACATGGTTATAATTATGCGCCTGGATCTGAATTAATTTGCCTTCTTATAGAATTTTTTTTAAATTACTTTCTACGTTAAATCTGAGATGTAAGTTATATGATACTTCGGATCAAACTATTTTGGTAGAAACTATTTTTTCTAAATCTAAGGTCACTACTAGAAGACCTATAAAATGGGAAGAAATTAATTTTCCAACTACTTGGACTTTAGACTCGGTTATATCTCCTAGTCAGATGAAGGATGCTGTCACAAATTCTGAATATTCTCATATTACTCAAAATTATGATGGTAAGATTTGTATTTAATTTGATTATAAGAGTGTTCCTTATAATCGACATTCCTTTTCTAATAGAAATCATCTTGCTATTCATCATATTTCGCGTATTGAACCAGTGTATGGTCCAACTCGTAATCGTGCTACTTCATTGCATACTATACCTTCTATTGTTTCTGCTAATAGAATACAAATTGATCTTCGTTTGAATATTATTCAAGCCCATGATAATTCTTCTGATATTTCTGATAAGGATATTCCTTCTACATCCGAAATGGATTTTAACAATACTTGATGATGGATGTACACCAAATAGATTTTAGTCCAGGATCACTGGCAAGAAAGTACATTCAAAACAAATTTTTAAGTGATAAATGGAACCAATTTAAAACTTGGTTTTTTGACTCTTATAGCACTGAGGATCTGAATAATATTTCTCAAAAGTTCTATGAAACTTGTGCTTTGCATAATCAAATTATGTCTTTTGTGCCTTAGTTTATAACCACCTATTTGCCTTTATTCGTCAATGTTCTAGAACGATCTTATAAAGATGGATCTGGCAATATTATTAAGGCTGTTTATCCTCCTCGGTCGCCTTTTATTTTACCAAATACTACTGGTATTACCTTTGCTTCCTTTCAAAAATTTGTCGAAAATAATGTTGCGGCAGTCAGTATCACTGAAATTAATAATTTGATTTCTGAAAATAATTATTTGGGTCTTTATGTTAAAGTTTTGGGTGAACATAATAGTTCGCTTGATAAAAAAATGGATGAATTATCTGCTTTGATAATTCAAATAAAAAATGATTTAAAAATGTTTGAAACAACCTCTACTTCAAAAACTTCTGATTTTCAGACCATCGCATGTCCTGTACAGTGACCTCCCGAGATTTCAGATTTTAAATTTAAACAATTTTATGATTTGGAAGAACTTATTGATAAAAAGTTGTTTGAATTTGGTGCTAAACCTATGGATTTGTCAGAAACTTTTACTGATGAAATCAAAAACACCTTTGATTTTCAAAAATCATGTTTCTTTAGAATTTAATAAACTTTGTGGCTATCCCAAGAAGAATAGTGATAATACTACTAAATTTACTAATAAACCTAGCATGCAAACTTATTATTATTCTAGACCGACTCCTTAAGATGTGCCTATCGAGGAACGCGACTGGAATCAGACTAATACTTCTAATAGAGGGTCTGAAATTTATGAATGTAATCTTTATGAGTTAATCGATCGTCAATTAACTATTCTTGTTCATAGGATGCTTAGGTATGCAACTATCTACAGAAGTGTTAAAAACACAGATATAAATATTTGCAAAATGATTATTGCAGGTTTTACTGGCCAACTTCGAGGTTGGTGGGATAATTATATGAGCACCGAAGCCAAAGTGGTCGTAATTAATGCTACTTCTGATACAGAAGGTATTGATAACTTGGGTATGGCTCTTGTGAAAAATAGAGAAGATGTTGTGTATACTTTGGTCCTAACCATTTTGGAACATTTTAATGGTAGATTTACCAATCAACATGAGACTGTTCGTACCTTGTTAAATAGTCTTAGGTGTAGAACTTTGGGAGAATTCCGATGGTACAAAGACACTTACATGAGTTGGGTCATGGAATTGCCTGAAAATAGTTATGATCATTGGAAATCTAAGTTTATAGATGGCCTTCCTCCGTTATTTTCCGAAAGAGTTAAGAAACCTCTAAGGAATGTGATTGGAGAAATTCCTTATAATAGTTATACTTATGGTAAGTTGATAGGAGTATGCACTCAAGAAGGTATAAACCTGTGCAATGAATTAAACCTCTCCAGATAGATCAATATGGTAAGCTCAAGGAAATATCTCAGATAGGAGACTTTGGTACCCAGTTCGGGTTACCAGATACTTCGGCAAAGAAGAAGCATAGGGATTCGAAAGAGTCAGAGAAACCTTATAGGAAGAAAATGTCTAGACATAGATCTAAGGAAGAACGGGATACTAGGAAAGCCTCTCATAAGTCTACTAGATTTATGAGGAATAGGTCTAAGCATGAGCTCGCCAAAATTAAGTGTTATAAGTGTGGCAATTTCGGTCATATAGCACCCAACTGCAAGCTTGAGAGGCTGAAGACTTTGGAATTAGATGAAGATATTCATGAGAAGGTTTATAGTTTCTTATACACCTCTGGTTCTGAGTCCGATTACAATTCATCTTCTAGTTCTGAGGAAGGAATTGATCTGCTCGATTCTTCTGATAATAATCAACCTGTAGTCAATAATGTTTGCACTTGTCGTGGTGATATCTGCTGTTGTGAGAATGATGAATTTCATAAATTGCAATCTCAGTTCGAAAATTTGAACCTTAATACTATTACTTTTGATAATGTGATAGAACTTTTAAAAGAAGTTACCGATAATAATCTTCGTGAAAACATTATTCAACTAGCTGCTAATAATACTACTAGTTCTAGTCTTTCAAAAAATTCTAAAAAGAAGAAGAATGACTTTGAGTTTGAATACTCTGCTCCTTATTCTTTATCTGAGGTTATTAGCAGATTTTCTAAACAAACTATTTCTACTCGTGATACTTCTTTTGATGATTTGAAAAATGAAGTTGAGAATTTAAAAAAGGAGATTAAATCTCTTAAACAAAATCAAATGATTTGTGATCATCGTCTTACTCAGATTGAGACTGCTAATAGCAAAGGTAAGAATATTGCTTAAGAAAATACTCTTGCAAAACCTTTAAATCTTGATCCCAGGCAAGGTATGTTTTTGGGAATGATGCAAATTGTTACTGCTCATAAATGGTATGTTAAATGCACCATTTTGATTGATAATAATTTTTCTATAACTAATATTGCTATGATTGACAACGGAGTTGATGTTAGTTGGATTCAAAAAGGTCTTGTACCAACTAAATATTTTGAAAAAACTACTCATATGGTTAAATCTTCATCTGGTCATGCTTTAGATATAAAGTATAAATTGCCTAATACTCGCATTTGCCAACATAAAGTTTGCAATCCGTATTTCTTTTTCTTGGATAAAAATCGGTTATACCCTCCAATTATACTTGGAACTCCTTTTATAAATGCCATTTATCCATTTACTAGTATACATGCTAAAGAATTTTCAGCTACTTATAAAGATAAGGATATTAGTTATACTTTTATCACTGACCCTATTTCGGGTGATATTATTGCTTTGATTGATATGAAACAAAAACATGTTAATTCTCTGCAATTAGAAATATGTAGCATCAATATATTTGACACTTTCTAATCCTCCAAAGTACAGGAAAAAATTAAATTAATTTCCTAACAAATTGCAATTGATATTTGTGCTGATCATCCTAGTGCTTTTTGGAATCGGAAAAAGCATATTGTTACTCTGCCTTATGAAGATGATTTCTCTAAAAATGATATTTTGATGAAATCCCGTCCTTGTCAAATAAATGCTGAATTAGTTGAATTCTGCAAAACAGAAATTGATAATTTGCTACAAAAGGGTTTGATAAAATCTTTGAAATCACCTTGGTCTTGCACTGCATTTTATGTGAACAATGCTACTGAGAGGGAACGAGGTGTTCCTAGATTAGTTATTAATTATAAACCTTTAAATAAATATTTAAAGTGGATCAGGTATCCTATTCCCAACAAAAAGGATCTTTCAGATCTCTAGGTAATAAAGAAAGATCCCTGAATATAGTAACGAGGGTTGCTTCATCTAAGAAAGTTAAATAAAACATTTTATTGGATGTATTCACGAGATAAGAAGTCTGGTAGCGAGTTATCAACTCCCTTCTTATACTGAATCTCAAAATCAAAAGGAGCCAGCTCGGCCTGCCACCTGGCAAAGAATAATTTAGAAGCGTCATGTTTAAAATCTTTATTAAACGTATACTTTACTGATTGAGCATCAATTTTTATCAAGAATTTTTAATTATATAAGTCATCCTGAAATTTCAGTACATATTTAACGATGGTTAGCAATTCATGAGCCACCATAACATATTTTTTCTGGGCTTCGCTCCATTTCCCAGAATGAAACCTGATCAAATATTTAGTGTTATTATTGGGATTAGTTTATTTTAGAATCCCACCATAGCCAATGTTAGACGCATCTGTCTCAATAATCTTTTGCCACACAGGGTTAGCAAGAGTCAGACAAGGCAAAGTCTGCACACGAAGCTTAATATTTTTTACCAAAGTTGTGAGACTATCTGTCCAAGGAGATCTATGATCCTTTTTTAGCTGGTCATATAACGGAGATAAGTCACGAGATAAATTTTTGTTAAAGGGGGATATGTAATTTAAACTTCCCAAAATTCTCTGTAACTGAGTCCTGTCGGTAACAATATCAGGAAATTTTGAAGCAAAGTCAATTGATCTTTGAATTGGGGTAACTTTTCCGTGACAAATATGATGGCCAAGAAAGCGAGCATTAGTCTGAAATAAACTCATCTTTGGTTTAAAAATAACCAAATTATTTTGTATAACAATCTTCTTGAAAATGTCAAGATGCATTTCAAATATTTTTTGAAAATATTAATATATCATCAATATAAACAATGATGAAGTCCAAATAAGGGTTAAAAATATCATTCATTATTTTTTGAAATTCAGAAGGTGCATTTTTGAAAGCAAATGGCATTACGTTCCATTCGTATTGTCCAAACGGGACATTAAAAATAGCTCTATAAGCATGTACTATTTATTTTCCGATTATCTCTTTTAGTAATCTTTCTCTGATCTAAGCCCTGACTATGTCAGGCTAAATAATCATATCTATGTCGGATATCTAACTTTGCTTTTATATCTATCATGAAAGATCTAAACTTTATCTAAATATAAATAAATTTCTATATGGTTTCTTGACTTGGTTCCAAGATGGTGGTACAATCAGATTTAATACAACATGTTATTGGCTTTGTTTTTGTGACTCCGTCTAGCCAGCCGTGGTTTTAAGCCCGTTATTGAGTTTAAAAGGGCGTTCTATACCCGGTTAGAACTGCTAGACACATGAGCTCAATAACAATACGTATTTGAATCTTGACAAACCCCTTGCTTGGGTGAAAAGGATTTGGTCCTTCCATACAACCATTAAACTATATAATTTTTTTTATGTATTTCAATTCAAATTTATTCCTTGAATTCGAATGTTAACAAGATAGATTGAAGATGACCGCACGGACTACCGCCCGTCATCAAAGATCCTGCAAGTTGGTATCAGAGCCTAGGAACTTTCATGGTAAATATGAGATTGATGTGAAGTGTCCGACATAGATATGATTCTTTTACCTGACATAATCAGGGCTTAGATAGGAGAAAGATTACTAAAAGAGATAATCAGAAAATAAATAGTACCTTGAAAGGGTGGCCGACTCCAAGGCCTGAGAGAACTATACAATTTATTTACTTCCGGCTGAACTCCAGTAAACTGAACTCTACAAACTTGAGGGGGATTTACAATAGAAAGAGAAAGTAGAGAGAGGTGTGTGTTTTCTAGCCTGCTCTACTAAAAGAAAAATGGACTTATTTATAGAACGAAAAAGAATTTATGAATATTAAATGTGGGCCCTTTATCACTGGGTCCCATATGTACAGTAACAATATATATACTGTTCATCAACAATGTTTCTACTGTTGATAGTGACCTTTATTGTTTATTGTTATATCTTGTCTTTCTTTTTTATTTAATGGAGGAATTATTCCGCCTTCTTCAGAGCATCTTCTGAAGCTGGTTCGTCTTACTCACAAGGTTGAGCCTCTTGAGTATCATCACTAGTCTCACTTCGCATAGACATTTCTGATTTTGCATAATAATTGATATTGAGGAGTAGATTCCTCCTGACTTCGTCCAAATAATTATTAATCATTTCATCTTTATTTCCATCTTGATTGGAAATTCTCCTGGCCATATGTTTAACGAAATTATCTGCGATTATCCCTTTTTGAGGGGAAATACCATATTCTTGAATTTTCTGGGTAATAAAGTCTAGAAGTTCTTGTCCGTATAAGACCTTTGTCTTGAGATCCCTTTTCATCAACTTGTCCCAAAAGTTATTATAATAAGTTTGATATAGACATGGAATTTGTTCCTCAGTAAAACCTACTTTCGGGGTCCATTTATGAATCCAGGGAATAGAGAATTCTATGAATAAGTATATTTGTTCAATTCTTTCCATATAACAAATATGATATTTATGATATAAGCCATTAAGATCTAGAGACGCCTTAACCCATTCTTGGTATAACTTTAGAAAAGGGTAAGGCAAAATCTTTGTCGTTGGACCGTGGTATGACCACCAGTTTAAGAACCAATTATGGATTGGATTGACAAATATCTTTGTACAAACTTTAATAAACCAAGTATGCTTGTCCCTCTCATTACTGTAATAGAGGACAATATCAAAATCCTTAATATAATCCCAATAGGTGAAACTCGTAGGGACTTTGTTCATGCTGATCTGCCTTTCTTTCATTGAGGAAATACCCAGTCTTCAATAGAAATAATTTGTTTTATAATCATTTTGGAGAAGTTATAAACATTCTCGCTCATGTAATATCCTGAGAAATGTTGAAATTCAACACTACATGTATTCATTAATATAGTCTTATAATATGAGTGGGTTTTGTATGACTCACCCAGGAAATATAAACCGTTAATCAGATATCACTGGAATATCTTCCAGGGTTCTTCTTTTCTCTGAATCTCAGAGTTTTCTAATAGCCATATTATTTCTTTCTTAGCTACCTTTTTGTACGATTTGATATCATCAATATCGTCTTTAGCTATCGAGGCAAAGGTATCACTTTTCTTCTGGGATAAATAGGCTTGTAGCTGCTCATATAGAGGACTACCTTCTGGAATATCATCCAGGTGTACGGACGATGACGCCTTAGTTTGAGAAATTTTTGAACTTATCAAATTCATTCCTCTTCGCTGTAAAATTGGCGAGTTGGATGCGGATCCGTATGACAATGATCCTGGGGATGATCTTCCGCTTCCTCGTGGGTTATTTCCCTTGCTAGACCCTTGGTCACCCAAGGCGGTCCATCTTGCAAACAAAATACTTTGTTTTATTTGGAGTAATAACCGTCATCATAGTAATATTCTTCGTCCGAGTAATATTCTATAAGAATATGAGAGAAATCTTCTCTTAAAATATCATTGATAATTTTGTGAAGGATAAGATCTTTCAGATCTCTAGGTAATAAAGAAAGAGCCCTGAATATAGTAACGAGGGTTGCTTCATCCAAGAAAGTTAAATAAAATATTTTATTGGATGTATTCACGAGATAAGAAGTCTGGTAGCGAGTTATCAACTCCCTCCTTATACTGAATCTGAAAATCAAAAGGAGCCAGCTGGGCCTGCTACCTAGCAAAAATTAATTTAGAAGCGTCATGTTTAAAATCTTTATTAAACATATACTTTACTGATTGAGCATCGATTTCTATCAGGAATTTTTTATTATATAAATCGTCCTGAAATTTCAATACACATTTAACAATGGTTAGCATTTCATGAGCCACCGTAGCATATTTTTTCTGGGCTTCGCTCCATTTCCCAGAATAAAACCTGATCAAATATTTAGTGTTATTATTGGGATTAGTTTGTTTAAGAATCTCCCCATAGCAAATGTTAGACACATCTGTCTTAATAATCTTTTGCGACGCAGGGTTAGCAAGAGTCAGACAAGGCAAAGTCTGCACACTAAGCTAAATATTTTTTACCAAAGCTGTGAGAGTATCAGTCCAAGGAGATCTATGATCCTTTTTGAGCCAGTCATATAACGGGGCTAAGTCATGAGTTATTTTTTTGTAAAAGGGGGATATGTAATTTAAACTTCCCAAAAATCTTTGTAACTGAGTCCTGTCGGTAATAATATCAGGAAATTTCGAAGCAAAGTCAATTGATCTTTGAATTGGGGTAACTTTTTCCCAACAAATATGATGGCCAAGAAAGCGAATATTAGTCTGAAATAAACTCATCTTTGGTTTAGAAATAACCAAACCATTTTGTATAACAATCTTCTTGAAAATGTCAAGATGCTTAATATGCATTTCAAATGTTTTTTGAAAATATTAATATATCATCAATATAAACAATGATGAAGTCCAAATAACGGTTAAAAATATCATTCATTGTTTTCTGAAATTCGGAAGGTGCAATTTTCAAACCAAATGGCATTACGTTCCATTCGTATTGTCCAAACGAGACATTAAAAGCATCTCTATAAGCATGCTCTTTAAATATTTGGATCTGCCAATATTTAGATTTTAAATCAAATTTTGAAAATATATTGGCATCATATAATCTAGACAACAAATCCTTTTTGTTGGGAATATGATACCTGATCCACTTTAAATTTTTATTTAAAGGTTTATAATTGATAACTAATCTAGGAACACCTCGTTCCCTCTCAACAACATTGTTCACATAAAATGTTGTGCAAGACCAAGGTGATTTACAAGGTTTTATCAAACCCTTTTGTAGCAAATTATCAATTTCTGTTTTGCAGAATTCAACCAATTCAACATTCATTTGACAAGGACGGAATTTCGTCGGAATATCATTTTCACAGAAATCATCTTCACAAGGCAGAGTAAAGATATGTTTTTTCCAGTTCCAAAAAGCACTAGGATGATCAGCACAAATATCAATAGCAATTTGTTCGGAAATTAATTTAATTTTTTCCTGTACTTTGGAAGATTTCAAAGTGTCAAATTTATTCATGCTACATATTTCTAATTGCAGATAATCAACATGCTTTTGTTTCATATCAATCAAAGCATTAATATCACGCGAAATAGGTCAGTGATAAAAGTATAATAATATCCTCATCTTTACCAGTAGCTGAAAATCCTTTAGCATTTATACTAGTAAATGGATAAATGACATTTATAAAAGGAGTTCCAAGTATAATTGGAGGGTATAATTGATTTTTAACCAAGAAAAACAAATGCGGAATGCAAACTTTATTTTGGCAAATGCGAGTATTAAGCAATTTATACTTTATAACTAAAGCATGACCAGATGCGAATTTAACAATATGAGTAGTTTTTTCAAAATATTTAGTTGGTACAAGAGCTTCTTGAATGCAACTAACATCAGCTCCGCTGTCAATCATAGCAATATTAGTTATAGAAAATTTATTATCAATAAAAATGGTGTATTTAACATACCATTTATGAGCAGTAACAATTTGCATCATTCCCAAAAACATATCTTGCCTGGGATCAAGATTTAAAGGTTTTGCAAGAGTATTTTCTTAAGCAATATTCTTACCTTTACTATTAGCAGTCTCAATCTGAGTAAGACGATGATCACATATTATTTGATTTTGTTTAAGAGATTTAATCTCCCTTTTTAAATTCTCAACTTCATTTTTCAAATCATCAAAAGAAGTATCACGAGTAGAAATAGTTTGTTTAGAAAATCTGCTCTCAAAATCATTCTTTTGTTTTTTAGAATTTTTTGAAAGACTAGAACTAGCAGTATTATTAGCAGCTAGTTGAATAAATTTTTCACGAAGATTATTATCGGTAACTTCTTTTAAAAGTTCTATCACATTATCAGAAGTAATAGTATTAAGGTTCAAATCTTCGAACTGAGATTGCAATTTATAAAATTCATCGTTCTCACAACAGCAGATATCACCACAACAAGTGCAAACATTATTGTCTACAGGCTGATTATTATCAGAAGAGTCGAGTAGATCAATTTCTTCCTCAGAACTAGAAGTTGAATCATAATCGGACTCAGAACCAGAGGTGTATAAGAAACTATAAACCTTTTCATGAATATATTCATCTAATTCCAAAGTCTTCAGCTTTTCAAGCTTGCCGTTGGGTGCTATATGACCGAAATTGCCACACTTATAACACTTAAATTTGGCGAGCTCACGCTTAGACCTATTCCTGGTAAATCTAGTAGACTTACGAGAGGCTTTCCTAGCGTCCTGCTCTTTCTTAGATCTATGTCTATACCTTTTCTTCCTATAAGGTTTCTCCAACTCTTTCGAATCCCTATGCTTCTTCTTAGCCGAAGTATCTGGTAACCCGAACTGGGTACAAAAGTCTCCTATCTGAGATCTTTCCTTGAGCTTATCCATCTTGATTTGTCTGGAGAGGTTTAATTCATTGCACATGTTTATACCTTCTTGAGTGCATACTCCTATCAACTTTCCATAAGTATAACTGTTATAAGGAATTTCTCCATTCGCATTCCTTAGGGTTTTCTTAACTTTTTCGGCAAATAACGGAGGAAGGCCGTCTATAAACTTAGCTTTCCAATGATCATAACTATTTTTGGGTAATTCCATGACCGTACTCATGTAAGTGTCTTTGTACCATCGGAATTCTCCCAAATTTCTACACCTAAGACTATTCAACAAGGTACGAACAGTCTAATGTTGATTGGTAAATCTACCATTAAAATGTTCCAAAATGGTTAGGACCAAAGTATACACAACATCTTCTCTGTTTTTCCAAAGAGCCATACCTAAGTTATCAATACCTTCTGTATCAGAAGTAGCATTAATTACGGCCGCTTTGGCTTCGGTGCTCATATAATTATCCCACCAACCACGAAGTTGGTCAGTAAAACCTGCAATAATCATTTTTCAAATATTTCTATCGGTGTTTTTAAACTTCTGCAGATAGTCGCATACATAAGCATCCTATGAACAAGAATAGTTAATTGAGGATCGGTTAATCCATCAAGATTACATTCATAAATTTCAGACCCACTATTAGAGGTATTAGTCTGATTCCAGTCGCGTTCCTCGATAAGCACATCTTGAGTAGTCGGTCTAGAATAATAATAAGTTTGCATGCTAGGTTTATGAGCAAATTTAGTAGTATTACCACTATTCTTCTTGGGATAGCCACGAAGTTTATTAAATTCGAAAGAAGCATGATTTTTAAAATCAAAGGTGTTTTCCATTTCATCAGCAAAAGTTTCTGACAAATCCATAGGTTTAGCACCAAATTCAAACAATTTTTTATCAAAAAGTTCTTCCAAATCATAAAATTGTTTAAATTTAAAATCTAGAATCTCGGGAGGTCACTGTACAGGCATGCAATGGTTTGAACATCAGAAGTTATTGAAGTAGAAGCTGTTTCAGACGTTTTTAAATCATTTTTTATTTGAATTATCAAAGCAATTAATTCATCCAATTTTTTATCAAGCGAACTAATATGTTCACCCAAAACTTTAACATAAAGACCCAAATAATTATTTTGAGAAATCAAATTATTAATTTCAGTGATACTTACTGCTGCAACATCATTTTCGACAATTTTTTTAAAGGCAACAAAGGTAATACTAGTATTATTTGGTAAAATAAAAGGCGACTTAGGAAGATAAACAACCTTAATAATATTGCCAGATCCATATTTATAAGATCGTTCAAGAACATTGACTAATAAAGGCAAATATGTGGTTATAAATCGAGGCACAAAGACATAATTTGATTATGCAAAGCACAAGTTTCATAGAACTCTTGAAAAATATTATTCAGATCCTCAGTGCTATAAAAGTAAAAAAACCAAGTTTTAAACTGGTTCCATTTATCACTTAAAAATTCATTTTGAATGTACTTTCTTGCCAGTGATCCTGGACTAAAATCTATTTGGTGTCATCCATCATCAAGTATTGTTAAAATCCATTTCAGATGCGGAAGGAATATCCTTATCAGAAATATCAGAAGAATTATCATGGGCTTGAACAATATTCAAATGAGGATTAATCTTTATTCTATTAGCAGAAACAATAGAATGTATAGTACGCAATGAAGCAGCACGATTACGAGCTGGACCATACACTGTTTCAATAGGCAAAATATGCTGATTAGCAAGACGATTTCTATCAGAAAAGGAATGTCGATTATAAGGAACACTCTTATCATCAAATTGAATACAAATCTTACAATCAAAATTTTGAGTAATATGAGAATATTCAGAATTTGTGACGGCATCCGTCATCTGACTAGGATATATAACCGAGTCTAAAGTCCAAGTTGTTGGAAAATTAATTTCTTTCCATTTTATAGGTTTTCTAGTAGTGACCTTAGATTTAGCAAAATTAGTTTCTACAAAAATAGTTCATTCCGAAGTATCATATAACTTACATCTCAAATTTAATGTAGAATGCAATTTAAAATAAATTATATAAGACAAGCAAATTAATTCATATCCAGGCTCATAATTATAACCATGCGTTTTAACATTTAAAGTTAAAGCATCAAGAATATTAGCATCATTCAAAGATAACTGTAAATTAAGCTACGTATTGAAATACACAAGACCATAAGAAACTGTGGATTCTATAGATCCCATCAACGATTGTCGAAAATTCAAATTTCGAGCATCACGAAGAGCCACTAAAAATGTCTCCGGTAATCCTTTAAGAGTCAACGGTTTAAATGCAATCTGAACCATGCCAATATGCAAGAAATTATACTAAGATTTATATAAATCGATATCACGTTTATTTAACAAATGAATAGTTTGTTCTGACGAATTCAACGCCAAAGAATGCTCAGTTGTTTTAATTAACTGTTTATGAGATATCTTATCAAACCAACCATAATCATAAATAGTTTTAATATCAATTTTTGGAATAGTCCATTTGTTTAACAAATCAAGGTTTTGAGGTATATCTACCTCTTCCAATCTAGTACTTTTAGTACTCATTTCTCCTAGATCCATGATCAAGAGAACATATATATGTCGAACACTTCAAATCAATCTCATATTTACCATGAAAGTTCCTAGGCTCTGATACCAAAATAGTTTGATCCGAAGTATCATATAACTTGCATCTCGGTTTTAACATAGAAAGCAATTTAAAATAAATTCTATCAGACAGGTAAATTAATTCAGATCCAGGAGCATAATTATAACCATGCATATTAACATTTAAAGTTAAAGCATCAATAATATTAGCATCAATCAAAGATAACTGTAAATTAGGCTGCTTATTGAAGTACATAGGGCCATAAGCAACTGTGGATTCTATAGATCCCAACAACGATTGTCGAAAATTCAGTTTTCGAGCATCAAGAAGAGCCGCTAAAAAGGTCTCCGGTAATCCTTTAAGAGTCAACGGTTTGAATGCAATCTGAACCATGCCAATATGCAAGAAATTATACTGACATTTATATAAATCGATATCACGTTTATTTAACAAATGAATAGTTTGTTCTGACGAATTAAACGCCAAAGATTGCTTAGTTGTTTTAATTAACTGTTTATGAGATATCTTTTTAAACCAACCATAATCATAAATAGTTTTAATATCAATTTTTGGAATAGTCCATTTGTTTAACAAATCAAGGTTTTGAGGTATATCTACCTCTTCCAATCTAGTACTTTTAGTACTCATTTCTCCTAGATCCATGATCAAGAGGACATAACTATGTCGAACACTTCAAATCAATCTCATATTTACCATGAAAGTTCCTAGGCTCGGATACCAAAATAGTTTGATCTAAAGTATCATATAACTTACATCTCAGATTTAACGTAGAAAGCAATTTAAAATAAATTCTATAAGACAGGCAAATTAATTCAGATCCAGGCGCATAATTATAACCATGCGTTTTAACATTTAAAGTTAAAGCATCAAGAATATTAGTATCAGTCAAAGATAACTGTAAATTAGGCTGCGTATTGAAGTACACAGGGCCATAAGCAACTGTATATTATATTATATTATATTATATCATATTATATTATATTATATGATATTGTATTATATTATATTACATTATTTTATATAATATTATATTATATTATATTTTATTATATTATATTTATATGTCACGATCGGAACCGCCGTGATTGGCACTCACACTAACCCTGCAGTGGGAGAACCACTACCACAACCTGACTATGCAACTTAAAGAAACTAAACCATTTAAAGATAAGGAAGAAAATTTAAATGGTGAATTAAGTACTCAGTTTCTATAAACTAAGAAGGTTTAACAAAAACAACCAAGCATAAACCTCGCGGAAATTCAACCCCTAGACCTGAAAGTCATTGTACTAAAACTCTAATAATCAACAAATCTAAGAAAAAGGGGATGCAATCCTGAAAACTAAATGTAACGACTTGTTCTTGTCGTTATACAAAAGCCAACTACGAAATTTTTTGGGTCGAAAAACTTTTTTATAGTAACTTGTAATTTCCCAACCTAGTCCAAATTTGGACAAAATCGGATTCTGTAAGGTCTAGGGAAATATTGTAACAACTGGGTGATCTAATTATGAATTTGATCACAAGAGTAGATAGCTAAGGTGTTAAGGAACCGGTACGACTTTAAGAAATTGAATTTGGGCAAGTAGAACTCTCGAAATCTATCTTAGCATGAACGGGTAGATTCTGAGTGTCATTGATTGGAGGTGTGTTGTTAAATGGGGGTTTTGGATTTCTTTATTTAGCTCAATGTTTTCGTGCAAGCTGCTCGGGTGGGATTTTCCTGCCAGGGCGGGGCCGTTGTAGCAGGGTGGGATCGTTGTTGTGGGACAGACGCAACTTAAGTCGGAAATAAACCCCAAAAACATTTTATTCTACATTTTTTTACTTTAAGAGCTAAGGAACGGCCCCAAGTGCTTTCTTGATGGTTTTCAACCATTCTTAAGGCAAGGTAAGGTTTTAACTCCCCGAGTCCATTTTTTGATTTGTAGAATGTAATCTAGTAGGTAATTATCGATGGGGCAGGGTTTTGATCTGGAAATTATGGTGGGAAAAGGCCTAATTGAGACATTGGGATCATAGGTTTGATCTAGGATTGATAGAATTGTTGGTAATCTGGGTAATTAGTTATTGTATATTGATTCCCATGTTATATTAATTATATGTAGACCAAGAACAAGCGGAACGAATCCGAAAAGGGAAAAGTCAAGTTTCTTAGGGGATTCAAGCTTGTTTCGAAGTAGGTGATGGTTGAGATTTCATGTTGTGTGATGTATGTTTATTCTTGCTTAAGAACATATGCATGCAAGATCTTTCCCATAGGCTTGCCCTTATTTTAGAACCAACGCGATGTTAAACTCAATCAAGATCTCAAAGGTCTTTCAAGGTTCATATTGGGGCTGAAGGTTAGGGTATGATTATTTTAGGCCAAGTAACTAGCACCTTCATGGAGTATGGTATGCTTTTTATTGTTTCACTTTTTCTATCATACTTCAATTCTCAAAATTCACACCCCCTTATTTCAATCAAACTTCATTGGATACCCCATTTTATTTTCTCAATGCTCATTCTTTATTTCAACCTTTTCGTCCTTTCCTTTTTTTTTCAATCTTTCTTTTCTCTTTTTTTTTATAGTGGAGGGGTTCCATCTTTTTCAACACGATCCTTCAAGGGTGCATATCTCCAGTCACTTGATTTTCTACCTTTTTCACCACACCCCCAACTTAGGCTTTTGGGGTAAGTTGGGTTTTCACATAACCAATGCTCCATGAAGATTTTGGGCGAGGAATGAGAATAACATTTATGTTAAAGGTTTGACCAAAGAAAAGGGAAGGCTCGAATGGTGCCAAGCTAGGTTCACACTCTCACAAGATGGCCACAAAGAGGTAAAATGTCAAAATTGGCTCACTCTTCGCATCTTGCCGAAGATCATTTCTATCATTTGTTAACATTAGTCAATTGGATCAACGGGGCAATGATAAACGGTTAACCACACCTCATCCAATACGAGGCGTTGGCGATACTAATCTAGTATAAAACCAAACGAAAGGTTGGGGTCAAATCCATAGGGAGCGGTACAAGTTCGAATTTAGTTACGAAGTTACAAATGTTATCTAATTGGTGGTAGGAATAGAAATTATCAAAAAAAATTAGTTAAATTAAAAGGGGTGACAACAAATATCACATGTGGGGATTTGTTTGTCAATTAACAACTAAAACAAATACGAAACAAGAGGTTTCAACAATATTAAGAGGAATTATTTAGATCTGATCGATTATAGGCTAATTATGCAATATGGGTAATTGAAGTTTATTAAGATTTTGCTGAATAACTGTGGGTAGGCTAGACTATAGATGCAATAGTTTTCTCTAGAACATCTATTACGGTTCAGGCGAGTTCTCTCGAACCTCGACAAGATTAGCACTAGAAACCAACCCAAAACCTTAATTTAAATACTCTCTCAAGCTACATAGGTAGGAGCGAGTTAAGATTCACTCTCTCAAGTTGAAACCATAACAACCCACACACTACAATCATCAATTGATAACATTGGTTTTAGAACCTCTCTCTCGAGCAGGCCTAAAACACTAAGCTAAAATTATATTTACAACTATAATTCATGAATTACTACTCAGATATCGATCAAACTCACAATAAAATATCAATTAAATCATTAAACAACAATGCCCATAAGCTAATTAAGCCTGATAACACCCCAAGAATTGGGATTTTAGCTACACTTAATAAAGAGAGAGAAACAATTACCTACTATATTAGCCATGATCTGGGTAAAAGTTTCCAAGTCTCTACAATGCTGTAAATTGAATTAATTCGAAAACCCAACTGCAGTTCCTCAAAATTTTGTCTCAAAAGCTTCAAAGTCTCCAATGGGAACTCAAAAACTCAAAAGAAAAATAAAATTCTAAGAATTGTGGGAACTCTATTTAAAATTTCAATTTATAGTTATCCAATTTTTGGCCTGAAAGGCCATTGGGCAAATTAAGTCGCGCCTCGCCAACCCAGTCGGTGATCTGCCCTTCGCTCTAATCCATCACTGGTTTGCATTGGCCATTTGACTTCAGGGTTCTGTGACTTTAGGCGATCAAGGTTGTTATCACAGAGTCATTCGCCGATTCGCTGACTGCTTATTTCTTTCGCCAATTTGGTTCCTCCCCATGACTGGCACACTAGAGCTTTAATCGAGCTAAAAAGCCTCTCGATGGTGCGTCGGATGGTCTTGGCGATCACCAGGATCGTTTTTCTTCTTTTCTTCAGCTTGTTTTCTCCGTTTTGCCTGGTAGTGTCCTTGCCTTGCTCCTTAGCCTTCATAACAGCAAATCAACACTTTCACATTAGTTTAGAGCATAAATTAGGCATTTTAGGATACTTAAAATATCAAAACAAAGCCCTAAATGAGTCAAAATCTTGGACTCATCAACACCCCAACTTAAACTTTTTCTTGTCCTCAAGTAAAACTCAAGATCAATCAGTTCAACAAGGATATCTACAAACAGTGCTACTTAAGACTCAACATATATACACATAAAAGGTTCAAACTGCACATACAATGCTCAATTGTGCACTCAAAGATTCAAATTGTGACTCACCATTATCAAGTGTACTCAAGCTCACAATGATTGCTTCAAATGCAAGTTCAAGCTCAACAAAGGTACTAAAATGCCCTCACAACAAAAATGATTCCACATTCACACAAAATTTCACAATAATTTAAGGTCCCGTAATCACATACAACTCTCATGCTCACAAAGATGAATTGTGACTCCACCCATAGGCTTTCCCTTATTTTCCAATTAATGTTCGTTTCAGCTCACTCAAGATTACAAAGGTCTTTTTAGGGCTTGTAATGGGGCTGAGTGTAAAGGTATGGTCATTTAGGCTTAGTGTCTTCTATCTTCATGAAGTATGGCCTGAAAATCACTTTTTCACCTTCTCTTTCACATTCACCTTCTCTTTCACATTCGAACATGTTCATAATCCACCCCATTATTCAACTAAGCATGAATCACCGGATACCCCATTTCTTTTACTCATTTCACATACTTTAATTCACAACACTTCTTTTTCATTTTTCATTTTTTTTGTTTTCAACCTTTTTATTCTCTTTCATTTCCATTCCTTTTTTTTTACATGGAGGGGTTCCAACTTTTTCACAACAATCCATCAATGGGGAATTTTTCACACTTCTTGACTTTTTTTCTTTTTCCCCACACCCTAAACTTAGGCTTTTGGCCTAAGTTGGCTATTCAAACGAACCAATACTTCATGAAGGTTATGAGTGATGGGATAAAGAGGTCAAAGTTGTTCAAGTTTCTTTCAAATAAAAGGATAGGCTAAAAAGGTGTCAATCAAGGTTCACACTTCCCACAAGGTTGGCCACAAAGAGTGATGTTGTCAAGTTGGTTCACTCTTCAATTTTTTTGCCTAAGATCATTTCAATTGCTTGCTTCACTCAATAAATTGGACCAACATGGCATATTCTAGGTGTCATCAACAACTCTATTCAAGAAAACCTCACAACACACGGCATTCGATACAGTTATCAAACAAGACTCTACACTTTCTAGCTAGCATGCAATGTTCATCACAAGAGACTTAATTGACAATCCGCTAGTCACAACGAGATGCTAAAAGTTCCCATATTGCCTATGTAACTTAGTTTGCCTCATTGTAGATGCACATTAATTTTTTCCAATTAAGAGCACTATTCAAGTCATCGGTATTGACCACAACCGACACTCAAATTTGCACAAAAACTGGCACAATCACAGACAAAAGAGGTGGCATCAATTTTCAAATTTGGTTCAAAACTATTTTCATATTAAAATAATGGGCCACAATTTATTAACAACCATAATTTATTAACAACCAATATATATATATAAACACCAAAGCCACATCAATATTCACAAAAATAGCCCACAAGAGGTAGGTATGGAAATACCTCACTCCGCCAACAAAATGAAGCAGTTGTCCTCAAATGCAAATAAAAACAAAATCAGCCTAAAAAGAGAATAGAAAGGGAGGCAAAAAGTCATCCTACCAGGCTAGGCCTGGGTGAAGTCTGCATGTCGTAAATTCCTTCCGTCTGATTACCTGTAGAGACATCCTCCTTCATCTCTTTCAACACTTTGTCCGGCCCTTCAACTTTGTTGAGGATACGTGAGAGCATGTCTTATGTACGAACATTTTTAGACTCCTTGGGATTTTGAAGTTCATGGGTGATTAACGTTTCAAGGACACTTCATCCAATTCTAAGTGTCAACGTTCGCTAGTCAGTATATAACCCAACTAAATGAGTTGGGGTCAAATCCCAGAAGGAGCGGTATGTCTTTAAGATTCAGTAGTAAAGTGTGAACATGGTCCAATCAGTCATAGGAGTAGATATTATCGAATGAAAACATAATCAAATCAGGGGGTGACACGAATGTCAAATAAGGGGGTTTTGGTTTGAAATTATCAACTACAACATCAGCAAATAACACAAAAATAATAATAATGAGACGGGTTCTTGGGATGTGATTCAATTATAGGCTAATATAGACAAATGGGTAATTGCAACTATTAGAATCATTGAATATTAGTGAGTAAGCTAAGCCATAAAGGGAATAAAATTTCTCTAAAACATTTTACCTCGAATCAAGTTGGTTTTCTCGAACACCAACAAGCAAGCAAAATAAGACCACCCTACACCTTAGTATATTCATTCTCTTGAGCTGAATATGTGGGACTGGGTTTAGGATTCACTCTCTCGAGATGAACCCATGTCAACCCAATACCCACTAACCATCAATCAATAACATTAGTTTTAAAACATCTCTCTCGAGCAAGTAAAAAACATGAAGGTAGAACTGCATTTGCAATTACAATTCTTAAATTAAACCATAATTACTTATTAAACTCACTTCTAAACAACATTTAAACTAACAATTAGCAATACCCATAAACTAAATCAGCCCATAATCACACCCCAAAAATTTGGGTTTTAGCTAGACATCATAAAAAGATAAAAATCTTTACCAAATTGTGTTTCCATCAACTGGGTACGATTAATTTCGTCCTTACAATGCTCCATGTTGAAGAATCTCAAAGACCCAGTTCCAATTTCTCGAAAGTGAAAAACTTCAATCTCCAAAGCTTAAAAAAAAACTAGTCTCAATACTCATAATTCAATATCCAAATTACTCTAATGATCTTTCAAAATAAAATTTGATACTAAACTTAATGTTTGAAAATGTATTTATAGTCGCCAAAAATATACTGTGAAGGGCCATTCAGCTCAATAAGTCGGCCTAGCCGATCAACTAAGCGATCCGCCCTTTGGTCAATGTCCTCGCCCTTCTACCTTGGCCTTCAGCTCCCTCAAGTTCTGTAACTTTGGGCGATCCAACACTACATCGCGGAACCACTCGGTGATCCACCGACTGTTCGTTTCTTCAACCAACTTGGTTTTCTCCTTCAAGGCTTGGCACACTGGAACTTTAGGCGGTCAAATGGCCATTCGACGAGTAGCCAAAGGGACTTGGCGATCACCATGCTCTCTTTTCTTCATTCTTTTAGTTTGCTAAGTTCCTTTTTGCAAATTAGTGTCCATACTTTGTTCCTCAATCCATATACCTGGAAATCAAGGGTTTTTCATCACTTATTAGCACAAAATAAGCATTTGAGGACACTAAATCATTGTAAATAAAACCCTAAATGAGTCCAAATCTTGGACTCATCAACACCCTCAACTTAAAATTTTGCTTGTCCTCAAGTAAAACTCAAGTTCAGCAGTTCAGAAAGGATGTCTCAAACAGTGCTATATAAGACTCAATCATGAATGCACACAATAAGACTCAACTTACTCATGCAAGGATCAACTGTGCACTCAAAGGTTCAAGTTGTGACTTACCATTATCAAAGATTCTCAAGTTCACAATACTTTCTTAAAATGCAAGTTCAAGCTCAACAAAGGTACTCAAATGCCCTCACACAAAGAATGATTCCATATTTACACAATATTCTTCAACAATTTAAAGCTCCAGAATTACATATAACTCTCACACTCTTAAAGATGAACACTTACATGACTTCACCCATAGGTTTGCCCTTATTTTCCAACCAACAATTGTTTTAGCTAAGTCAAGATCAAAAAGGTGTTTTTAAGGCTTGTAACGGGGCTGAGTGCAAAGGTATGGTCATTTAGGCTCAGTGGCTGCTATCCTCTTGAAATGTGGTATGAATAACACTTTCTTTCCTTTTCTTCATCATTCTCATTCATGCTCAAAATTCACCCCATTATTTACTTTCCTTGGAATATCGGACACCCTTTTTGTTTTGCACTTTTCCCAACTTTATTCCACAACTTTTTCATTCTTTTTATTTTTCATCTTCTATTCTCTTTTTTTTTTGTAAGGTGGGGTTCCATCTTTTTCACAATCATGGATCAAAGGGGGACTTCTTTGCACTTGTTAATCTAACTTCTCTTTTCACCACACCCCCAACTTAGGCTTTTGGCCTAAGTTGGCTATTCAAACAAATTACATTTCATGAGGATTATAGGTGAATGGATAAAGAGAGGGTTACAATTGCATCAAGTTTCTTCCAAGAAAAGGCTAAGGCTCAAAGGGGGTTCAAGCAAAGTTCACACACTCAGAAGGTTGGCCACAAAAGAGGTATAATGTCAAATTGTTTCACTCTTTAAAATTGTTGCATAAGATCATTTCAAGAGCTTGCATCACATAGTCAACCGGACCAACGAGGCAAATTCTAGGTGTCAACACACATGGTTAACGGTAAGCTCATTACAAAAGGCATTGGCACCAATATCAAACAAAACTCAACACTTTCGCTAGTGTGCAATGTTCATTACAAGAGACTCAATTTGGTAATCATCTAGTTACAACGAGATACAAAAAGTTCACATATTATCTATGCAACTTCATTTTGCCTCATAGTTGCCGCTCATTCATTTTTGTTCGATTGAGAGCACTATTCAAGTCATCGGTATTGATCAAGACCGATACTCCAATTTGCACAAGAACAACCACATTCAAACACAATCAAGAGGTGGCCCAAAATTTTCAAAAGTGTCAAAAACCATTTACATTTAAAATATGGAGCCACAAGCTCAAATATCCACAAAACCCAATATATAAACAAAACTAATAATCACAAGAGGTAGGTATGTAAATATCTCACCCCCTACAAAGAAAAAGGCAATTTGTCCTCAAATGCAATAAAAATAGTGAAATCAATAAAAATGTGACAACAAGGGAGGTAAAGAGGTGTCTTGTCTAAATAGTCCCTCTGCTTGTTAGGGCATCATTGCCTGGTGTCACATCAGCAGTACCAACTCCACTGGACCCAACAATAGTGATGTCTCTCAAGGAGGTATGGCGGGAAGTCTCGAACATCGCATCCTCAAGATCGGCGAGATCATCATACACAGTAGCATCTCACTCTCTAAGCTTCTCCTCATCTGTCTCCTCCTCTGATGCATCAGCTGCCACATCCATTTGTACGTCTCCAATGGTAGTCGAAAGAATATCAGAAGTAGCTGGAGCATCCTCCATCTCAGCTGCCTCAAATAAAGTGGTGAAGTATGTAGACTTTATATAGTCTACATCCTTCCTCAGGTCTGCAACCTCGACTCTCAAAGTTGTAACCTCTGAAGACTCCCCCTGTCGACGCTCATAAGTCGCGACTCTCACTGTCAAATCATTAATAGAAGTTCGGAGGGGGGTAAGTGCAGCAATGATGGCACTCTCAATAATCCATGGGACTGCAACGTCTAATTGGGTAGCCCTCACATCAGCCGAATAGGCCAAGTTCCCCATCTTCAGGATCATATCATGAGTAATCCTGGCGGGCTGGGAAGTGGTAGAAGTACCAGGATCCTGGGGGGAAGAAGTGGGAGCAGGTGTACCTAAAGGCTTGGAGGCCAGAGTAGGCAAATATGCCTCTGCAGGTATAGAGTCAACGTCCACCTCCAGAGATGTATCCACCGGAGCTGCTCTCCTCATTTCTGCCTCCTCCCATATGTACTCAGCCTCTATATGACGAATGTCTATGAAGGAAGTGGGAGTGACCTCAATATCTCTCATCTCATCACGAGGAACTCCAGCACACCGGCACAACTCTGTGATCAAGACCTGGAAATGAAGGGATTTCTGACTCTGTTTGGCCCTCATGGACATCTCCTTCTCAATAATCAATCCCAAGTTGAGCCACTTCTTTCCTATGATAGACCCTAGACAGGATGCCTTTGCATGGCGGAGAATGGACTCATTCTGTGAAGGCATGATGGAGCTGCTAATGAATTCAAACAAGTACCGTGCAACTACATTCAAGTCCTTCTTCTGTATCTAGACTCCCGCCTCAATCCACCTCGGGGTGGTATCAGAAATAAGTAGGGCAAGCCAACCCTTTAGGTTATCCAGGGACTAAGCTATCACCGGGCCCCCATATTCATGCTCGAACCCTATGGCTCTCTCAAGGGTAGCTTTTATGAGATCGCTGCAACACCCAACTTATTTTCCTCAGACCATAACCAACTTCACTGGTTTGAAGGCACTGGCCTTCTTATTTTCCTGAGGAACCAGATCGTTGTAAGAAGAGTAGAACTCACAGACCCAGGTGGGGATATATGGGACTCGAGGTCTGGTAAAGATATGGAATCTGTTCCACTAGAGTATCTCCCTCACACTGGAGTGTCTGCCCTCTAGGTCCTCTGTGGATAGTAGTTTCTCTTCTAGAATTGTACGCAACCTATCGACTTTCAATATGTTAAGTAGCCAAGGAGGAGGAACCACTGGTGGCACTGTAGCCACATGAGGTGCTGGAGTTGGCACTGTATCTACTGTAGAAGTGGTGGTTGCTGGTTCTCTTGATGAGTCAGGACGAGACTTAGCACGGATCTCCGCTTGCCTGGACTGTAGTGGCTCACAGAATGCAGCTTGGGAGCCCTCGTTGTCGGAGTTGTGCTCCGGAACCTCAGTCACGGGCCTCTTGCCCTTACTCTTGCCTCCCTTTGGAGGCTATGTCCTTTCCATCTTAGAAGGATTGGCTCCCTCTTTATTTATCACGATGCCACGTTCTCTTTTACGGGGCAGCATGTTGAGGTTGGTTCTAGCCATATCTGCAAAAACATCAAAGAAAGTTAGAATTATTTCATGAAAAGTTACAAAAAAATAGTTGCAGACAGACTTGCCGAACCGGTCAGCGAGTCGCGGAATCACTTTGGTGAACCAGATTGGGCTCGCCGAAAGGATTGGCTCAAAATTTCCCAGAAAAATTGGCAAGTCAGCAATGGGAGGGTCTTTCGGTGAATCGATGACAACATTCGGCCAGTAAGGGCTAGCCCTCCGAAAGTTACAATATATTTTAGGGAATAAGGGCGTAGAAAGGGTGATTAAATAAGACTTTCAGCGAGTCGCCGAGTGCACTCGGTGAACTCAGGCTTCTCGCCAAAAGTTACAGAACCCAAACTTAAAAATTGGTTGAAACTAACGGCAATCAAGGGGGATTCGATGAACCGTCGAGTGGTTCGACGAGCTCGACTGTAACACCCCGGAATTTTTATGACTTAAGTTAGAGCCTCACCTTATGAATAATGACTTAAAAATAGTTAAAATGGTGTTTCTAAACCTAAATTAATGCAATTGACTTAGTTTGAAAGAGAAAAAGTCTAAACGTCAAGAAACGACCAAGACGTCCGAAAACTAGAGAAAAATGTGTCCTAGCGTGTCCTTAGGTTTTGGGCAGGTTTGAGAGTGTCGTATGATGGTTTAATCTTGTAGAAAGGTTTAAATTAGGTAAATATATGTTTATAGGGTCAAAACGTTCGAATACGACCCCCCGGGGCCACCCTAAGGGGTCCTCCTCGGGGACCCCTACCTTGGCCAAGCAAACTGCCAAGGCAGCTTGCAAAATGCACTTGGAGGGAATAGGTGCGCGTCGCGCACTTGCTCCCCCAAGGAGAAAAAATCTTGTTCGCGACGCGGTCGTGTCGCGGACTCTACTGTCTCGAAATTTAATTCCAAATATCTTCAGGGAACAGCTCCGCGTCGCGGACTTGTTTCGCGATGAAAATGCAAAAATTTAGAAATCGATTTTTAGTTCATTAAAGAGTCCAACTAAGTGAGGGTATTTAGGGTACTTTAGGGGACGTGTATATAATGATTTTTAAGTCAATCTACCTCACTTTTATTACTCAAACACAAAACCCCAAAGATCTAAACCTAAAGTTCCTCCTTCTCTCTACTCTCTCTCTCTTCCCAAGAACTCCATTGAAGAAGATTGTAGCTTCAAGAAGAAGACCAACTCTCCAAGGTTTCAACTCGGATTTTCGTGGTTAATTCATCAATAAGGTATGGTTGCTTATCGCTTTTGGGATTCCTTTCCCCAAAAGGCCCCTTCAAGATGAATTTCAAAATCTCTAAATTCTAAGTTTCAATCAAAAAACGTGGGTCTTCTTTCTAAAGTGAAATTGATGTTATAAACTAAATTTGATTGATGTTATATGATCAATTATGAATGAATTTATGTTGTATTGGTGGTTTCTTGAAGAATTCCCCATTAGACCCATGTTTCTCCTTCTTTTCCAAATTCTAACCCTAGTTTGTGTTGGATATAAATTGAAGGTTATGAATTGGATGTGATATTATGTAATTCATATTTGTATGATGATTCTACCCTAGGTTATTTATAATTTACATGAAATTAGGGTTGAGTCTTTGAATGAAGCCTTGAAGGCTTTGAAGGGAATATGTCAATTGTTTACATTGATGTTGATTATGTCATTGCTTCATGAATTACCTTGTATTATGTATTGGTTATGAATTGCTTGGTAATTTAAGTATGAATGTCCCATGAAGGGAAAGAAGGTAAGAAGGTTGGTTCTTCTTTGAACTCAAGTATGAAAGGTAAATTACTTAGATTGTAATGATACTATACCTAATGTGTTGTTGATGACCTAGTTTCCTCATCCTTAACCCTCTACACTTGAATTAGATATGAAGTATGTATGTATGTTATGGTATGATTGTTATATGATTGAAAGGTAGTTCTCATGATTATAATGTAATGTAAAGTGAAAGGCTTACTCACTTGCTAAGTGTTTCTAAAGTGAAAGGATTGTTACTCACTTATGAACACATATGAGCTATTATGGTAATATGTTTACATAAGAATCTAGTAAAGGCTGTGAACTTATATGATGACTAAAGGTGATTACTAAAGGGAATTAAATGCTTAGCACCGAAAGGGCATGTAAATGAGATGGGGGTCTCACGTTTAGTAAGTCCGGCTCCCCACATGGGTTTCCTAACGTTTAGCAAGTCCAGATTACCCACGGCATGTGTTGTCTCATGAGATGGAAACCTCCACGTTTAGTAAGTTAGGGTTTCTAGAAGCAATC
>JAJOOO010017182.1:0-28610 GCA_029582685.1 Solanum piurae | reverse complement strand
GGTTCTGGAATTCATGCAATAAACTTAATATTAACATACTAATCTGATTTGGATCATTCTAACAACTAAGAACCCAATACTTCTAACATTCAAGAAACCCTAGGTCTAGTCATAGTAAGGAAATCAAGAAACTGACTGAAAACTAGGGACCTAATGGGCGAAAGAAACCCACTAGTGAAATCCCACATACCTGGTGACGAATTCCAATGAGAAATCTTTTGATTTCGGGGTTGGAACTGGAGGAAACTTGTTGCATTCTTGAACTTAGGGTTGGTCGTCTCTTTCTCTCCTTTCGCTTCTAATTTTCTAAGTTTTGATTAAAGATCTGACTTGGGTAAGTTCTAGTTATATTTCTAGGCTTAAACTGACTAAAACCAAAAAAATTAGGTTTGAAACGACGAAGTTTAGGAGTCCAACGAATAAGAAAAAGACTGAAATAACCCTGAATTAAAGTGCAGACGGGCTGACCAAGACCACCTTCATGGACCGTGAAAGGGACCAAGGACCGTGAAGTCGGTCGTTGTCTGGACTTGTTGACTACCAGTTGAGGGTCTGAGTCCACGAGCCCTACCACGCCACATATGAAGTACCACGAACCGTGAAAGTGTCCGTGGTCTTTACTTGGGCTGTGGTCTGGAGGGATTGGCTAGGGGGCTTACTTGTAAGGCTCCACAGACGCTCCCACGGGCCGTGAGAAGGACCACGAACCGTAAAGGTCCTTGTGGTCCTCACTTAGGCGTGGGGGCAGGCTAGGGAGGTTCACTTCCTCGACTGTACGAGCGCCACCAAGGCCCGTCATCAAGACCACGGACCGTGAAGGTGCTCATGGTCTGATATCTGGGCCTGGTGACTTCCAAGTCAAGACCACGGGCAGGTCTATGGACCGTGGACCCTATCACGGTCCGTGAACCCTGCCGTCATTTACTGCTTCAAGTATATTTCCACAATTTTTTTATGGGTCTGGTTTTTGTGGTTTTACAATATCTCCCCCTTGGGATCATTCGTCATCGAATGAAGACTAAACTAGCTGAAATGGAGGGAAAGAGTTGCAACCCTACCACTAAACACTGAAGGCTAATTTCTGACTGAACTGAGTTCCGAAAACATGCAAATACGCTGAAAATGCATGTACAGACTGAAGGAACGTGATACTAAGACTGATTTCACGCATGAATGACTGAAAAAATGAAGAGGAACTATTACCTCAAGATGGAATGGATTTGGAAGGAAAGAGGTAAGGATACTTGTCTTTCATGGTTGCTTCTGCTTACCAAGTAGCTCCCTCTACGTACTGACTCCTCCACCAAACCTTGACTGAAGCGACTTCCTTGTTTCTCAATATTCTAACATGACGATCAAGAATCTCAATTGGTACATCCTCATAAGAAAGGCTATCTTCTACAGCCACACTCTCTAATGGCGCCACAAATGCTTAATTACACACACACTTCTTCAATAGTGAAATGTGAAAGAATGGATGCACTGTTGCTAAATCTGGTGGCAACTCTAATTCATAAGCCACTTTACCCATCCTTTTCTAGATCCGGTAAGGGCCTACATATCTGGGACTGAGCTTCCCTTTCTTGCCAAATCTCATCACCCCCTTCATAGATGACGCTTTCAGGAAAACCCAATCATCAACTTGGAACTCTAGTTCCCTTCTTCTCACATCTGCATAAGACTTCTGGCGACTCTGGGCAGTCTTAAGTCTATCTCTAATGAGTTGCACTTTCTCCATAACATTAAGGATTGAGTCTGGTCCTATCAAGGCTGCTTCACCTACTTCAAACCAACCAACTAGAGATGTACATCTACGCCCATACAATGCCTCATAAGGGGCCATCTGAATGCTGGAATGGTAACTATTGTTGTAGGCGAACTCAATAAGAGGAAGGTGATCATCCCAACTACTCTTGAAGTCGACCAAACAAGCTCTCAACATGTCCTCTAAGGTCTGAATGGTACGCTCTGCCTGACCATCCGTCTGTGGATGAAATATTGTGCCAAGGTTAACCTGAGTACCAAGACCCTTTTGAAATGACTTCTAGAAATGGGAGGTAAACTGAGGACCTCTATCTGAGATGATAGACAAAGAAACCCCATGCAACCTCACAATCTCATTAATGTAAAGCTTGGCGTAATCCTCTGCCGAATCTGTAGTCTTGATCGCCAAAAAGCGAGAAGACTTAGTAACCCTATCAATAATCACCCAAATGGAGGCATGTTGTCTGAGAGTACGAGGTAAACCTGTTATGAAGTCCATGCTGATCACTTCCCACTTCCAAGTAGGAATGTCAATCTCTTGTGTCATACTTCATGGTTTCTGATGTTCTACCTTGACCTGCTGGCAATTGGGGCACTTAGTCACAAAATCTGCTATATATCTTTTTATACCAATCCACCAATAGACTTCCCGCAGATCGCGATACATCTTAGTGGCACCTGGATGAATAGAATAGCTGGAGTTATGGACCTCTGCAAGAATATGTTGTCTCAATTCACCCACATCAGGAACGCACAATCCACCCTGATATCGAAGTACACCATCTCCCCCTTGGGAGAAAACCTCCACTCTCTGATTGTGGACTGCACCCTTAAGATGAAGCAATATTGGATCACTGTCTTACTTTTACTTAACCTCTACTACCAAAGAAGATTCTTCCCCATTCTGAATCATTACACCACCATCTGATATGCTCATAAGATGAACTCCTAGGCGAGCAAGTCTGTGAACATCCTTTGCTAGCTCTCTTCATTCTTCCTCAACATGTGCTACACTACCCATGGATAATCTGCTAAGAGCATCTGCTACTACATTCGCCTTAATTGGATGGTAATGCACGCTCATATCATAATCTTTGAGGAACTCAAGCCGCCTTCTCTGGCGAATATTCAACTCTTTCTAGGTGAATACTTACTGGAGGCTCTTATGGTCTGTGAAAAAATATACATGAACACCATACAAGTAGTGTCTCCAAATCTTGAGTGCACACACCATTGCTGCAAGCTCGAGGTCATGAGTCGGATAATTCTTCTCATGTACCTTAAGTTGTCTAGAAGCATAAGCTATAACCTTACCTCGCTGCATCAACACACAACCTAGGCCGACCCTGGATGCATCACAATGGATTACATAACCATCTGAACCCTCTAGTAGAGTCAAGACATGAGCTGTAGTCAACGTAGTTTTCAATTTTGCAAAGCTTTTTTCACAATCATCTGACCATCGAAACTTGACCATCTTCTGAGTCAACCTAGTCAATGTTGAGGCTATGGATGAAAATCATTCCACGAACCATCTGTAATAGCCCGCTAGACCCAAGAAACTTCTGATATATGTAGCAAAAGTAGGTCTGGGCCGTTGTTTCACTGCTTCTATCTTCTGGGAATCTACTCGAATTCCTTCACTAGACACAATATACCCAAGGAAGGCAACGATTGTAACCAAAACTCGCACTTGTTTAATTTTGCAAATAACTAGCGATCTTTGAGAGTTTGCAGAACAACTCTCAAATGACTCACATGTTCTTCCTCATTCCTAGAGTAAATGAGGATATCATCAATAAAGACGATAACGAACAAGTCCAAGTACTGCTTGAACACTTTGTTCATCAAATCCATAAAAGTTGTAGGAGCATTGGTTAGTCCAAATGGCATGACTACAAATTCATAATAACCATACCGAGTTCTAAAGGCTATCTTCGAAGTGTCATTATCTCTGACTTTAAGATGGTGATAACCCGATCTGAGGTCTATCTTTGAGAAATCACAAGCACCCTGAAGTTGGTCAAACAAGTCATCAATCCTGGGGATGGGATACTTATTCTTGATTGTGACCTGTTCAACTGCCTATAGTCAATGCACATTCTGAGAGAACAATCTTACTTCTTCACGAACAATACTGGTGCGCCCCATGGAAAAATATTAGGTCTGATGAAGACCTTATCTAAAAGATCTGTCAATTGCTCTTTCAATTCCTTAAGCTTTGCTGGAGCCATTCTATAAGGAGGAATAGAAATAGGCTGGGTATCTAGAAGGAGATCTATTCTAAAGTCGATTTCCCTTTAGGGAGGAACTCCGGGAAGATATTTTGGAAACACTTCTACCACTCACTGTCTATAAGAACTGACTCAAGAGTTGGAGTTTTGGAGCTAGGTTCCTTAACCCGAACTAGATGATAGATATAACCCTTAGAGATCATCTTTCTGTCCTTAAGGTAAGAAATGAATCGACCCATAGGTGCTAATCTACTACCCTTTCATTCTAAGATTGGTTTGCCTGGAAACTGAAAACGAACAATCTTAGTTTTACAATCGACTAAGGCATAACATGAATGTAACCAATCTATGCCTAGAATGACATCGAAGTCTACCATTTCTAACTCTACAAGATCTGCTGAGGTGACTTTCTGAGAGACTGTGACAGGGCAATTTCTGTATACCAGTCTGGCTATAACTGGGTCACCAACTAGGGTAGAGACTGAGAAGGGTTCTGAGAGATTTTCTGGACTAACACTAAACTTGACTGCTATGAAAAGAGTAACAAAAGAAAAAGTAGCCCCTGGATCTAACAATGCATAAACGTTAAAATCAAAGACTCGTAACGTACCACTGACTACATCAGGAGAATCTTCCTGATCTTGGCGAGCCTGAAGAGCATACAACTTATTCTGGCGCTGTCCGCCACCTGTACCAAATGAGTTACCCTGCTGAGTTGGGCGACCTGCTGGTGATGCTGAAGTTGTAGACTGAGCTCTACCATTATTACCTCTTTGACCTTGTCTAGAAGGAAAATCCCTCAACTTGTGACCAGACTGACCACACCCAAAGCATCCTTCTTTTCCTGCAAGACACTAGCCCGAATGATTCTTACCACACTTAGGGCAAGTTGGGTAGGTTTTGGTGCCTGAAATACTACCTTGCGACTTAGAGCCTGATGCTCCACCTTTTTTATTATTTTGGAACTTGGAGGATAGAACACTGGTTGATGAAGGTGCTGGAGTCGAAGACTTCTGCTAAAACTGCGAGCGATTTCCACCACCCGATTTCCGTTGGGAATACTCATAGTTGTCTGTTCTTTCTTTCTCACTCTCCTTAGCCTGTTCCCTAAGCTTATCACCCTCAACCTGCTGAGCGTGAGTCATAAGCCTAGTGATGTTCATATCTCCCAGTAACATAGCATTTTTGCACTCCGTTTTCACCAAATCTGTCACTTCAGACAAGAACTTATTCATCTGAGCTCTCGAATCAGCAACCATATGAGGATCATACTTGGAGAGTTGGGTAAACTTGAGCCCATACTCTTGGACCGTCATATTACATTGTCTCCGGTTCATGAATTCCTGAGCTTTTGCCTCCCTTAACTATCTTGGGAAGAACCTATTCAGAAAGGTTTCGCTGAAGCAATCCCAAGTAATCTGAGCGGTATATGTACCCTTGTTCTCTTTCCACTGAGTGTACCAGATATGAGCCACATCTTTCAGCTGGTAAGATGGCAACTCAACCCGATCATTCCCAGTGACCTGCATCACCTCAAAGATCTTCTTGATCTCATCCAAGAAATTCTGGGGATCTTCTCCAACTTACAATCCTAAGAACTCTGGTAGATTCATCCTAAAAAAGTCTCGCACTCTAGCTGCAACTGACCCAACATTGGCATTTGCCTGAGCTGGAACCCCCTGATTATTCTAGTTGGCCACACTCTGAGCCAAAATCTGAATGGCATTCCTGAATTCAGTAGTTGACACTTTCTGATCTGGAACTGGAGGATCTTGGTTTGCGTTCCTGGCGTTAGCTCTACGGGGAGGCATGATCACTGAAACGTAAAACGTAAAACGTCAAGTTAGAATGGAATTTTAGATCATACCTTACGCACGCTAAGAGTAAAAAGAAAATGAAGATTTTTCCTAAAATACTTTATAGCCTCCCTCTCATTAGATGTGGTGCACTTCACACCCATGAAAAAGACTCCACTTAGCGTGGCTTTTCAGACATCCTAGGACATTTAAATCTAATGCTTTGATACCAAGTTTGTCACACCCCGAGGCTACCCCAAGATGCAAACACGAGACCTAGGATCACTGCTGGCATAATATGAGCAATACTGAATATCAAAACTAATGCAGAAGCTAAATCATAGATATAAACTGAAAATGATGGGGAATACCCATATACTATAACTGAGATAAATGAAAACTGACGAGTGTAATACAAAGAAAATATTAAATCAATACTAAGTTGAATCTAACTATGTCTGAAAATAGCCTCTAAACTGACTAGAAATGTTGGGACATGCCCCAACTAAGTCTAGCAAAACTGAAACTAAAGGACTAAAAATACTGAAAAGAAACTCATGACTATTGTCCTCGGAGGATGAGGACTCGCCACTGATTCTGCTGAACTGAAGATCAGGAACCAATCTAAGCGTGATATGGATGCTGAAAACCTGAACCTACATCACGAGAAGATGTAGCGCAGAGTATGCGTCAGTGCTTGAAAGGTACTGAGCATGCAGGATAGAGTAAAGCTAAAATAACATATAACTGAACAAAGCAAATAAGCAATGATATAACCTGGACATGATATATATACTGAATATTGAGCTAACTGAATGCAATGACCAATATATATCATGCTGAGACTGAATACTGAATATACTGATACATGGTCAATATAATAGAATCTGATTTAACTGTGGGAGCTACTAATAACCGACAATAAAACCACATGAGCAAAATGTGGAGTCTGATGTATACTCCCCATCGAGAGGACACAATATACCCGGCCAAAGGTATAGAGGCATGCTGGCGTGATCACTAAATAATGCCCACGGAGGGGACTTACACCTACGTGGATCGTAGTTCTGGACTATATGGATACGCTGAACCCTAGTCCAACTTGGTATTATGCTACTCCTAATGGATTAAGTAATGAAAACATTATGACTGAATTTCTATAACTTACTGGATAGCTCGGACTGAATATGCAAACTGAGTATGCAACAAATATACTGATATTGATGCATTAATAACTGAGGCATGTATAACTGAAATATCTTACCCAGCATGTGTAATTCAAGAACTAAAGAAATACATAGCTAGAATTCTGGAATTCATGCAATAAACTGATTATTAACAGACTAATCTGATTTGGATCATTCTAACAACTAAGAACCCAATACTTTTAACATTCAAGATCCCTTGGTCTAGTCATAGTAAGGAAATCAAGAAACTGATTGAAAAGTAGGGACCTAATGGGCAAAAGGAACCTACTAGTGAAATCCCACATACCTGGTGACGAATTCTACTGAGAAATCTTTTGATTTCGGGGTTGGAACTGGAGGAAACTTGATGCATTCTTGAACTTAGTGTTGGTTGCCTCTTTCACTCCTTTCGCTTCTAATTTTCTAAGTTTTGATTAAAGATCTGACTTGGGTAAGTTCTAGTTATGTTTCTAGGCTTAAACTGACAAAAACCATGAAATTTTGGGTTAAAACGATGAAGTTTAGGTGTCTAATGAATAAGGAAAAGACCGAAATAACCTGACTTAAACTACAGACGGGCTGACCATGGCCACCTTCACGGACCATGAAAGGGACAACGAACCATGAAGTCGGTCGTTGTCTGGACTTGTTGACTACTAGCTGAGGGTCTGAGTCCACGAGCCCTACCACGACCCGTATGAAGTACCACAGACCGTAAAAGTATCTGTGGTCTCCACTTGGGCTGTGGTGTGGAGGGATTGGCTAGGGGGCTTACTGGTAAGGCTCCACGGACTCCCCCGTGGGCCGTGTGAAGAACCACGGACCATGAAGTCCTCATGGTCCTCACTTAGGCGTGGGGGTCTAAGGGGATGGCTAGGGAGGTTCACTGCCTCGACTCTACGAGCGCCACCACGGCCCGTCATCAAGACCACGGATCGTGAAGGTGCTCGTGGTCTGATGTCTGGGCGTGGTGGCTTCCAAGTCAAGACCATGGGCAGGTCTATGGACCGTGGACCCTATCACGATCCGTGAACCCTGCCGTTTTTCATTAATTTAGGTATATTTCTGCAAAAAATTTCTGGGTCTGGTTTTTGAGGGGTTACAGGCTAATCCGAAACCTCAATTGAGAGATGTGTGGTCTGAATCCAAGGGTAAGCTACATCTTTCGAGTTGCCATGTGTTCTTCTTATTTTCTTGTCCATCTTTTTGGAAAAGGACATTATTATAGACATAAATATTTACCTTTTGGGGTTGCATCCCCAGATTAATGGTTTTAGAAGTTTTGTTATGTGACTTTCAACTCTTAGGGGTATTTTTGCATTGTTGTTTTCAAACGATTGATTTTAATATATGAGAACTCAATTCCTTGGTTGTTTTTAACTTTATTCTTTATTTATGATGAAACTTGAGTTATTTTGATATTGTTGGGTTGGTTTGGGGTTACACTTTGGTTTTCCCATTCGGTAGGTTTAATGTGGGTCCCACTCACGATGGCCTGGATCATGACACTCTATTTGTCAACTGTGTAATAACCAGTGTTGTGCAATTTTATTTTTTGGAAGTTCTTATAATCTGTATTTTTCCTTTAATTTTTTTCTATTGAAGGTGCAATGACTTTTGCAATTCAAGATTTTGTAGATTTCGACCTATAATTTTTTTCTAGATTAAATTATGAAAGTAAATAACCATAGTTCTGCTATAATAGTATTTAATGTTATAGAGATAATTATTGTTTTGTAAAATTATTTTGGCTAATGATATAGATTCAATCGATTACAAATACAATGATTATTTGTGCAAGAAACATGATGATTTCAGTGATGAAAATGATTACTAGATGATAAATATTGTTATTTTACACTTTCGAACAAAATAAATGATATGTATAATGATAAAGATTTTAGCGGGATGATTATATGTCTCCCCACTAAAAAATAATGTAGATGACGACGAGTATGATGATCTTGATTATATGCCTTATAATAAATATAATTATGAAAACATTGTGGATGATGATGACGAGACGACGACGGATGATGAAGATAATGGCAATAACAATGATTGAAATATAGGAGATGGTTATGTGCTGCATCATCATAATCATCATCTCTAAAATCTCCATCATCATTATCATCACCATCACCATCATTATCATCATCGGCATCATCCTCATCATCTCTATTATTATCTTTGAACTAGTTGTGTGGCTTTGGACATTATTCGGAAGGGGAAGACTCAAGTCTAGAATTGAATTTTGATTGAATTGAGGCAAGTGATTTCTAAACCCTGTAAAGCTAGTAGAATCGTGTATTTCCTTTAATTGTGTGTGTTTGGAAGTAATGGGAATGAGGTGATGGATTCAATTACTCCACTTGATTGATCTTAATGAATAAACAATGGGGTTAATGAAATAGGGAACATGTTAATAATTGTGCTTTGTGAATTTACTTATTATGGACCTAAATTTGTTGATTGATAAATGCGTAGATGACATTATTATGGACTTGATTTTTTTGAGTATTGTCTCTTACTTATGGTGTGAAATTTCTTATTTGCATTTCTTTCTTTGCACCGTCATGAGACATGTGATGATTATGTCGAAGAAAAATGGTTCCGGCTAGTGATATGATATAAAACTAAAGGAAAATGGTTCCAACTAGTAATATGATATAAAGTCGAAAAAAATGATTCCAACTAGTAATATGATATAAAGTCGAAGGAAAATGGTTCCAACTAGTAATATGATATAAAGTCGAAGGAAAATGATTCTAGCTAGTGATTATGCCAAAGAGAAATAGTTTCGGCAAGTGATATAATATAAAGCCAAAAGGAATGGTTTTGGCTAGTGATATAATATAAAGCCGAAGGAAAATGGTTCTTACTAGTGATATTATACCAAAGGGAAATGGTTTCGGCAAGAGTTTTAGTATTGTGATTTTATGCATTTTGACAGTTGTGATGGATCTACTTGACACTTTCGATTGAACAACTTGATACATGTGAATGATATACTTGAAATTTATTGATTGTTGAACTGTGACTATTGGGCTGTGAGTGTAAAGCCTTGTGATCTGTACTTGTAAATTTTTAGGTTGACTGATTTTTATGCAAGTTGTAGTTTGAAGAGGTTTGGTTAAGATGATAGGAGTACTTGTATTCTAGCCTAGTTTTGCTTTGTTTAATAGGTTGCTTACTGGGTACCACGTTTTTTGATACTCACTCATTGCTTCTACATAATTGCTGTGAGAATTGTTGTTTTTGATGAGTGGTTATAAATACTTGATTACATAGATAATGTGGCTTTGGAAGTGATTCGTAAGGGGAAGACTCAACTCTTGGAGTGATTGTTGATTGATTTGAGGCAAGTAACTTCCTAAACCTTGTATTCTAGCTGAATTTGTATGCTTCCTTCGTTGATTTTGTGTTGGGAGTAATGGGGATGAGGTGAAGGGTTGAAATTGTCCACTTGATTATATCTAAATGAATAAAAAGGGGTTTAAATGAAAACAGTTATGTGTGATGTGAACTACCTTGTTGTGACCCTTGTTGATTGATTGATGATACGCTTGAAAGCATGATTGTGGACTTTAATTGTATGATTTGTTATCTCTTCTATGTGGTGTGATATTGCTTATATGTATTAATTGTGAACACCGTGATGAGAATTGTGACGAGTGTTATTACGTCGAGGTCTTTGACGATGAGTGTTATGTTACCGAGGTCTTTGCCGGTGAGTGTTATTATGTCGAGGTCTCTACCGGTGAGCGTTATTATGCCAAGGTCTCTACCGGTGAGCGTTATTATGCCAAGGTCTCTGTCGGTGAGGGTTATATACCGAGGTCTTTGCCAACAAGTGTTATGATGCCAAGGTCATTTCGGGTAAATGTTTACAAAGCGGATGAAAATTGTTCCGGCTAGTTGTATTTTATCGATGGGAAACATTTCCGGCAAAAGATTAATTATTGTGACTTGATGCATTTAATGCTTATGCATGACTCACCTGTTGATTTTGATTGATGTACTTGTTGTGTGTAATTGCACTACTTGTCATAGAGATTGACTTATTTGATTTGTTTGATTGTTGAATTGTGAAGATTGAACTGTGAATATTGGGCCTATGAGCCGTGTATTATAGAACTGCTAGGTTGAGCGGATTTCTGTGTAGGTTGTAGTTTAAGGAGGTTTGGTAGGAGTGTAAGGGGTATTCATTTTCTACCTAGTTGCTTTGTTTAGTAGGTTGCTTGTTGGGTACTGTGCTATTGGTACTCACCCCTTACTTCTACACTTGAGTAGGTTCCGAGCCCAGACACGTGTGATCTTCTTCTTCTAATAGTTGATACTAGTGAAGGATTTGGGAGGTAGTTGTTTGTAATCGTGGCAGGGCCCTCTTTTCCTATTCTTTAAGGTTTGTTCTATTTGAGAAACAAAGACTGAGACTTGTATTTATCTTTTGAATTCTGTATTTCTTTAGTGGCTTGTACACGTGACAACCAGGTTTTAGGTTATTGTTTAGAATGAATAAGTTATCTGCCTTTGTCTTGTTATTTCTTTGGGTTGTGACAGGCAGGCCCTCTTGTTCCTTATTCTATGCTTTGTTCTATTCTAGAGACAAAGACATTGAAACTTGTACTTATCTTTATATTTTGTATTTATATTAGTGGCTTGTACAGGTGAAAACCAGGTTTTGGGGTTATTTTAGAACGACTAAGTTTTTCGCTATTATGTTATTCTTGTCTTACTTTCCGCAATTTTTTATGCTTTTGGATTTGAGGATAACTTGTCTTGGTGGGATAGACGAGTGGCATCACGTTCATTTTTGGATCATGACATTATAGAGAAGAACATTAAGTAGCGAACTTTCTGAAAAAGCTAAAGGACTCTTGTAACTAGACAAGTGGCTGACGCCTAGTATAAAACACACAAATAGACAAAACAAAATATTTTTGTAAGCTTATAATTTGTTGTGTATATTAATTGGATCTAGAAGGATTGTAATTTTTTTCTTATGGACTTTGGGTTGTGGTATCATCAACAAGTTTTATCTTGTGTTATGTTGAGGTCATACAAAGCCCCCTTCAACCCCATTATGCTAATAAAATACTACTTAGATATTGTTTGAATAATTGAATTTAAAAAATAGTGAAACTACAACTCCCTATTATGTTTTAATTTGTAATAACTCAACCTATTTTTATTTTAATAAATAAGCCTTGTAAAGTTTCACTAGCCAAAAAAAAGAGGTAGCTATTTTTCCTTTTCATCTATATATAACCCACCCTGGGATTAAAAACATCACTAAGTTCTCCAAAAGATATATTTCTTTTGAATTTGAAAGATAAGACGCACTGAATCTGTAAATATTTCAATTTCTTTTATTCCTACGGTTATGTAATCTTTAAATCATGGACACATGCTTTCTCTCTTGGAATGTTCTTAATACCTTAAATTTTTTGTTTAATGACAATGACAGTATGCGATTAATAGGTGCAATCAACAATTCTTCTTCTAACATCGACATAGGAATTTTGTTGACTTTGAGTCGTTTCAACCGTTCTCCATATCCTCATGCACCAATTCAGGACCTATCTAAGCAGTCTTTCCTACTTCAAACCAACCACTAGGATATATACACCTCTTACTATAAAAAACCCTCAAATGGAGCCATACATATACTTGAATGATAGTTATTACTATATGCAAACTCAATCAAAGGCAAGTGATCATCCCAATTACCCGTGAAATCCATCATACAAGATCTCAATATATCTTCAAAAGTCTAAATAGTACGTTCTGTTTGCCCTTCAGTTTGAGGATCAAAGGTTGTACTAAGCTTGACATGAGTACCAAGACCCTTTTGGAAATATTTCCAAAACTGAGAAGTAAATTGGGTACCATGATCGGATATAATGGATAGGGGCACTCCATGCAATCTAACCATCTCCCATATAGAAGACTTAGCATAATATTCTGTCGAAAAAGAAACCTTGATGGGAATGAAATGAGCCGACTTCATCATACGATCTACTATAACCCATATTGAGTCATGTTGTCACCGAGTGCGGGGTAAACAAAATATAAAGTCCATATTCAGATCTTCCCACTTCCAAGTAGGAAGCTAATATCTTGGGATAAACCTCCTAATTTTTTATGCTCAACTTTCACTTGTTGACAATTGGAAACTTAGCCACAAATTCTACAATATCCCTATTCATATCATTCCACCAATAGACCTCTCGCAAGTCACAGTAGATCTTTGTGGCTTCCGGGTGAATGAAATATCGAGAACTATGGGTCTCCGATAAAATATGCTCTCTTAAATCATCAATATTGGTAACACACAATCGACCATCTCCCCCTTGGGAGAAAGCCTCAATGAACTTTTTAAGCACTATTTTTCAACTTAACCAAAATTGGATCAAGACCTTGCTTGGCTTTCATATCTGACACATACGATAACTCTGATCCATTATGAACAATGACACCACCCTCGCTTGAATCAACCAACCGAATGCCTAGACAAGCTAGTCTATGAACATCATGAAACAACTCTTTCTTACCTTCATCAATATATTCATGGATAACCGACTTAAGACATCGGTGACCACATTAGCTTTGCCCGAGTAATAAAGGACACTAATGTCATCGTCCTTCAATAGTTCTATCCATCTTCAGTGGCAAAGATTTAAATCCTTTTGATTGAACACATATTGCAAACTCTTGTGGTTGGTAAATACATCAACGTGGACACCATACAAATAATGTCTCTAGATCTTTAAGGCAGAACCACTGCAGCTAGCTCCAAATCATGGGTAGGATAGTTCTTTTCATGAATCTTAAGTTGCATTGAAGCATAAGCAATAACTTTCCCATTTTACATAAGAACACACCCTAATCCAATCCTTGAAGCATCATAGTAAAAAAACAAACCCATCGAATCCTTCTGGTAAGGTTATAATAGGAGCCAAAGTGAGTTTATCCTTCAACTCTTGGAAACTCTTCTCACACGCTTCCGGCCATAAGAACTTAACTTTTATTTGGGTTAATGTAGTCAATGGAGAGGTGATTGAATAAAACCCTTCCACAAACCTTTTATAATATCTAGCAAAACCCAAGAAACTTTGAATATTCGAAGGGGATAGAGGTCTAGGACAATTCTTAACTGCATCCATCTTCTTAGGATCTACCTTAATACCCTTACCGAAAACAAAGTGACGAAGAAAATCCATGCATCTCAACCAAAACTCACATTTATTCAACTTTGCAAATAGTTGTTGGTCCGTGAGGACTTGCAACACAATCCTCAAATGGTCGACATGCTCATCCTTACTTCGTGAGTAAATCAAGATGTCATCAATAAACACGATCACAAACATATCAAGATATTATCTAAACACTCTATTAATCAAGTCCATAAATGTGGATGGAGCCTTAGTCAAACCTAATGACATTACAAAAAACTCATAATGACCATACCGAGTTCAAAAAGTCATCTTTGGGATGCCATCTTCCTTCACCCTCAGTTTTTGATAACCTGATCATAGGTCAATCTTAGAGAAATAAAGTGTTCCTTGGAGTTGATCAAATATATCATTTATCTTTGGGAGAGGATACTTATTCTTAATGGTAACTTTGTTCAATTGCTGATAATCAATACACATGCAAAGTGAACCATCTTTCTTACGAATAAACAAAACTAGAGCACCCCATGGAGAGATACTCAGTCAGATGAAACCCTTATCTAACAAGTCTTTCAATTATTCCTTCAATTCCTTAAGTTCTGTCGGAGCCATATGATAAGGAGAAATAGAAATAGATTGTGTATTTAGGAGAAGGTCAATACCAAAGTTTATTTTCCTTTCCAGAGAAATATTGGGTAAATCATCTGGGAATACTTCTGGAAACTCATTCAAAATAGGGACCGAATCAATGATAGAAATTTCAAAAAATTTATCCCTAACCCGAACAAGGTGATAAATGCAACCCTTATAAATCATCTTTCTAGCTTTAAAACAAGAAACAATTGACCCTTTGGAATAGAATATCCCTATTTCAACTCTATGATTGGTTCATTTGGAAATCAAAACTTGACCCCTCGGGTTCTACAATCAACAGAAGCATAACAAGAATGGAGCCAATCCATACCAAGAATAACATCAAAATCTAACATATCAAGCTCTACAATATCAACATGAGTGACTCTGTGGGGTAAAGAGACATGACAATTTCTATTGACTCTCGTAGCCGTAATAGATTCACCAATAGGAGTAGAGATAGAAAAAAGATCTAACACCACATCAAGAGAAACGTCAAACCTCATAGCCACATATATGGCATCATAAAAGACAAAGTAGCACCGGAATCAAGCAAAGCATAAACATCAAGATGAAACACTTTCAACATACCGATAACGATATCGAGAGAACCCTTCTGCTCAAATCAAGTTTGAAGTGCATAAAAGTTGTTTTTCTTTAGAGCACTTGAACCCGAACAACTAGGCGGAGCTTGCCTACCTTTTCTTCCCTTAGTAGTAAGTGATGGACAATCCCATGCCTTGTGACCACTCTTACCACAACCAAAGAAACCATAAGTACCGTCTAAGAACTTACCCTCATGTTTCTTTCCATACCTTGCACAAGTAGACAATGAAAACCCACCACCATTTTCTCCTAAAGGTTTAGGGTTAGACACCCTATTTTGTTGAACTTTGGAACTGAAGCATTAGATAAATTTTGACCGGAGAACCTTTGTCGGAATTTAGAACGACCATGTCCATCGGACCTCAAATATGAAAAGTCACCTTCAATGGTCTTTGCTCTCTTTGCCTTCCTAGATATTTCCTTAAGCTTCTCCTCTTCTATTTATTTAGAATGGATCATTAAATGGGAAATATCCATTTCCTAAATTAGCATGGCAGTACGACATTCCTTAACCACCATTTCGAACACACCTAAAACAAACTTACTCATCATTACCCTAGAGTCGGCAACCATATAAGGAGCATATTTAGACATTGTGTGAATTTCAAAGTATTCACTTTAACACTCATATTTCCTTGATGAAGGTTAATGAATTTGAGTACTTTTGCCTCCCTCGTCTCAAGAAGAAAAAACCTATCAAGGAAAGCGGCCTTAAACTTGTCCAATCAAGAGGACCCGCATCTACCACCATCTCTTCCTTCCATTGATCAAACCAAACTCGAGCAACACCCTTAAGTTGGTAAGCTACCAATTCTGCCTTTTCCACCGGCTTCACACCCATGATCATCAAAATCTTATACACCTCATCAATAAGCTCTTGAGGGTCTTCCTGAACCTAGTGAAGTCCCTTACTCTAGTTACCGTAGTACCCACATTTGTGCTCGTGGGGACCACATTCTCCCTATTTTCTTGAGCCATCATAGCTTGAGACAACACTTGAAAAGTGGCTCAGAATTCTACATTAGTCTATTACTCGTCCAAAGGGTTGACTGGAACGTGAGGAGCTTGAGGAGCTTCCTGCTTCACATTCTCACTCTCATTCCTTCAAATGTATGCTCTTCAAAGGGCCATATCATGAAAAACATTGGATAAGGATTATGAGAGAGACATATAGAGTTACACTCTATCGCATGACTTTAGAATAATGGAAAAATGGAGTTTCCTAAACATCTTATAGCCTCTCATTCATAAATATGGCGCGCTTCAAACTGATGAATAAGACTCTACTCAACATGGCTTATGAGACATCCTAAGACCTTTCTAAATCATGTGCACTGAATACCAAGTTTGTCACGACCCTAAGTATACCATAGGCACAACATGACGTATAGACCCTGAGAGGCCCTACACAAGACACTTAGCATACACCATACAAGATAATAGAAATAGAAATTTCAAAGAAACAATTCTATATCGTAAAAAAAGTTTGATAAAATTGGAAGTCTAACATAAGCCTCAATAAGGCATTTATTACATCAAAGAAGGGATTGGTACATAACCCATACACCATATATAAGTCTGAAAACTGAAAATGACATAAATCTGTAAAAGTGTCTCGACCATAAAAAAAAGGACTCACTAATCGTTGAATGTCCAAAAGATCAACTAGCCACGAGTCTGAGAGGTAGGAACGACGGACCCTACATTAGTGATGTAGGCAGAAGTATGCATTAGTACATGGAATATACTAAGTATGATAGCAATGCATAAGAGTAATGAAATCGTGCCAAAAGGACTTTTCATGACATGCAATGACCAAGCTAAATCATAAGACAAAAGGTTGAGAAAACATAAATCATAATCATGGTCAATGAAAGCTAAACATCTTTCAATCATTCGTGAGATACTTTAGAAGTAACTTTAGTTCATTATTGTGGGAAGTTTACCATGTAACCAACATAGAACATGTGAGCTATAATATGAAATTTGGTGTCTATCCCACACCGAAATAAGATATTCTTCCTTTCCAAGATAAGAACCATGAGTCTAAGATAAAGTGGATCCACTAGCTAATGTCTATTTTAGACAACATCCTATGGTGGCACATAGGTATAGGATAAGGAGATTAGAAACTTGGTCTCTACTAATAGGAGAACCTCAATCTCAATATTCTCTCGGTGCTAAGCAAAAATCCCATGGAATAGTCATTAATCTTACTCATTTTATCATCTATGGAAAGGCACAATTAAGAAACCAATCCAAGATAAAGTTTATTTAGAATAGCTCCTTAATCTTGATTCAACTTAGCTGAGAAAACCTTTCAACCTTATGAATCCTTTTGTGAGAAATTCTTTTCACAATGATGTTCTCAGTAATATGTGAGTCTTTAGCAACAACAACAACAACGTTGATGCTTTACTCTCAAAGCATCCTTAAATCATTTATATCAATTTGATAAAAAGATCATGCATATCTTCATAAATTCATATTTTATAGTTCATAGGTTTCATCGTATGATCATACTCTAAAAATAATGGATCATGCATGGGTTCATGTGAAACAACTTAAAAACTTATAATTACTTCAATTCATGCATAAAAAGAGAGAAAATAATCAATTGGATCATAATTGGAAAGAACCCATGAAGATTGAATAAAAGTCTAACTTTTAATTGAGAATCTAATCTTGTAAATTTGAAGATTTTAGGAACCCTATGGAGGAATGGATTCCATCAGTGAATACTAACATACCTTAGAGTTCAAAACCCAATTGCTATGGTGAAATTGAGACCTTGGTGCTTGAAACCCAAATTTGTTCTTCCTTGAATTTGAGGGAATTTGGAGGGGATGAACTTGGAGGGAATTTAGGGATTTAAAAGAATGATTTAGAATGGGTAGTTTTAGGGATTAAAAACTTATATAAGGCTTAGGATTAGGACCAAAAATACTTAGTTTAGGCATTAATTACTTAGGAAAAAGATTTAATCCCCTTACAATAACTATCAGTACTTCTCTACGGTTTGGACCTATGGTCCGTAGGACTTTCTATGGACCTACGAGCCTAGGCTGCTATAGCAACAAAATCTAAGGTTTTATGCAGAAACAACCCCAAAACCTTTATTTTCTGCACTTTGTGTTCTTGGAGTTGGGAATGGCGATTTTGGATAGACTACACTTGATTTTTCATGAAAGTCATCAGTAAAGGTAATATTATTACTCCTCAACCCCGTTCATTGATTCTTAAGCCTTAGAATCTAAGTTATTACTCTGAGGGAGGGTTTTGACATAGATCCATGGTGGGAAAATTCCCTAAATTGAGGAAGTTTATCATATGTTGGCCTGGGGTTAGGATTGAGTTGTAATCCAAGAGTTATTAGGCCATTTTTGATTGAATTTTGTGTTGTATTATTATTTTAGACCAAGAACAAGCTAGAGTTTCACGAAAAGAGTCAACGTTCGTGATCAGACTTCTGCGGCAGTTGCTTGGTGCCCAGGTATGCTAGGTTTTCTTAATTAAATAGTTAGACCTATTTTCTATTGTATTGTATTTTGTAGATTGATGTGAGATTTCATGCCTAGGACTTTGGATATGGAGTCTGGATGGTTAAATGTTTGGTTGTTATTGTTAGGATGGGAAAATATAATGACTAGGGGGTAGTTCTCTAGTTCTTAATTGTTAATCTCAAATTTCCTTATTAGGGTGTTTTTGTGTTAATAGTAAGGTTATGTGTTTACGAAATTGTTGGGTTATATCAATTTCTGGAACTTGTGGTAATCAAACGGAACTAAACAACAGGAAAAGTATTGATTCATGGGACTAGGGAAATATTTCTCAGGTAATGAACGTGCGCTCACAATGAGGTCCAATATTTTGGTTTATTAATATATAGGTGTGTATAGGTAGGTGATGGTTATTTATTTTCGATTAATGTATGTGTGAATTTCTACTTCTTTGTAGTTCCCTTGGTGCAATGTATGGTAGGGAATACGTAGGGAGATATACAAAATAACATCATGTAGGTAATCTCATACAATGAATTTGTTATTGTGACAATTGTGGTTTTTCAAGTGGTATTATTCATTGTGCATGATTATTTGTGATTGTTGGTTGACTCAAATACCACACCTTGTATGAATACTAACGGTTGGCTGGGATACCACGCTTGGTTTGATTATATAAAGTTGACTTGGATACCATGACTGGAATGACACTAACAACTTGAGTTTGGAGTTTGTGAGAGGACTAGGTATGTGATTATGGTTCCATAAGAGAACTCGGTATTTGCATTGTGATCACGTGGAACATGTAGTTATGCATTATTTGACCCAAGTGTTGTTGTTTCATGATATTGTGATTGGAAGTCCATGTATTCGTGATTGTTGTTACATGCGGTTGACATGTAGTTATGATATTGTGGGTTGTGCATATAAATCCAAGGTATGGATTGGGAGTCCGGGTTATGTGTTACTTGTAATGGTTGAGGTATATTAAGTGTTTATTGACAATTGAATCCTTAGGGGTTATTCTACATAAATTTGTATAGATATTGGGTTGAGTTTATGGGGACTCAATGCTTTAGTTGTTTCTAAAATGTGGCTCTATTTGGCATGATGTGATTGGTTTATTTGAATGGTGGGTGCTAAGTTAGATAGATGATCAGGGGTTAAGTGTTGTGTCTAGTCATGGTTGTCTAGTGTTTTTAGAATTCATCTAATAAATAGGGATAAAGTTAAGATGATTGAGGTGACCTAAGGCGCTAGTTTCATGTACTATTCCAAAAAGGGTTGGGATAGTAGGTTTGTTCATCAAATTAAGGGTGATCTTATATTCATAAATCTCTATGTGATAGAAGGGTTAGGTTATGATATGATATTAGGGTGACATCACAGTAGACTTGGGAAACCTTATTGTGACATCAAGGGTAGGCTTGGGAAGTATTACAGTGGAAAAGAGGTTGAATCTGTTAAAGGTAGAGTTGACAATATAATGAGGTAGGAGGCTAAGATCAAAGTGGACTAGTTTCTGGGTATTAGACTTGAGATGGTTGAAGCATGTTGATAGAGACTTGGGGTGGTGTAACCTTTATATTGAATGTTCCCTTATGAATGTTTACTTTATATTATGTGGTAGGCTTGGATCGATCAATGATACCTACCAGTACGTTTTGTTTGTACTGATACCACGCATGCTATGCCACTTGGCATAGTCTGGTTGCAGGATATCAATGAAGTTTCATAGGTGAAGACGATGATGATCTTCGATAGCTTCTACTTCTTTTTTCTTACGGTGAGAGTTGTGTCTTATTTCTCTATAAATTGTACTCTTATAAGTTCTTGTACCTATTTAGACTAGCTAATTGGGGGTGTTAGTATGTAACCTTGTAAAATAGTTTGGTGATTTTAAAGAAATTAAAGATGTTTTAGCACCTTGAATATGGTTCGTCTAGACATATTTTTGTTGGCAAAATCAATTGCTTTCATGTTTATATAAGTCGACATTTTGGGATTATTGCTTGTGTAATTCTTATTTAGCAGTAACAATCATTTGCCATAAATTTTCTTGCCTTATTAGATCTCATTTTGAATGATTTTTTACCTTATTTCAACTAACTTCTCTTAATTATATACTAAGTGTTATATATGACTCTAGCTAAATCATAAAAAGAACTATTTGATGATTAGTTAGAATATTCATGCCACTCACTAATACATTTTCTCTATTAAAAAAAGATGTGTTGGCTAGTTTTTATCATGTATTTATTTATTTATTTATTTGATTATATCTGTAACGTAGAGTTATAATATACACAATTGGGTTGAATTAAAATATAATTTTGGTCGAATATACTAACGATCCTTAAAATCGAGTAAAATTAATACGGAAAAAGGCCTAAAATACCCTTGAACTATTGGAAATGGTACAAAACTATCCTGCATCCACCTATTGTCTCTCAAATACGCCTGACATCCACATATTAGCTCCCAAATACCCCTGACATCCACCAATTGGCTGTCAAATACCCTTCCATCCACCTTTGGGTCCAATATTGACCACTTTTATAGCGGATTATCATTTAAATATTTTTTAAAAATACCTAGTGACCATCTATTGACTACAATTAAGTTACTTAAATTAATTTACAAACTCATCCATTATACCCTATCCAAATTGACTAGACATGACTCAAATTAATTATACCCGACCCTTATTAACTACACCCACCCCAAATTACATTTACCCCATCGATTAAATTAAATACACCCTTCATTCCAAACATATCACTTCCTCTTTCAACCTTACTTCCCCAATATATTTGCTTACAATCTCAAAAAACACTACCTAAATACACTCGTGTATCACCATAAAAAATAATGAGTGTTTTGGTGATTTCTTATGGTGATACATGTGTGTATTTAAGTACTATTTTTCGAGATTGTAGGCGAATATATTGAGGAAGAAGGTTGAAAGATGAAGTGAAAGGTTGGCAATGAAGGGTGTATTTGTTTTAATATCGGTGGGGTAAATATAATTTGGGACGCGTGTAATTAATTAATTAGGTCGGGTGTTGTTAATTTGGGTCATGTATAATTAATAATGAGTGAGTTTGTAAATTAATTTAAATAATTAAATTGTATCCAATAATTGGTCGTCACATATTTAAAAAATATTTAAATGATAATCCGTTATAAAAGTGGTCAATATTGGACCCAAAGATGGATGACAAGGATATTTGGGAGCCAATAGGTGTATGACAGGGGTATTTGGGAGCCAATAGGTGGATGGAGGGTAATTTTGTACCATTTCCAATAATTCAAGGGTATTTTAGGCCATTTGACGAAATTAATTTAGACATTCGAATTATGACATATTTCTATTGAGAATCTGAAGACATGATAAAATATTTCTATTTGACACTAATTATGTGTTAGTCCCAATAAATTGTTAAATCACATGCACATTTCAATTGATGTTGATATTTAAAGTTAAAGAAGGAGACATATTTTATATGATTTAACTCATTTTACGTAATGGGTGCTTCTGAAACTTTTTAGATTCATGATTTGAAAGTGTTTAATCAAAACACTTTATCATGTGTTAGATGCATAACTGGAACACGTCATGATTTGAATGTTAAAATAAAATCTATTAGCAATATTAAGGAGTTATTATGAAGCGAAGATCTGTGTAAATGTAGTAACTTTAGATTGTGTATATAATTTTGTGAGAGATGTAATATTCTATGAGATATTATATGATATATTATAGGAATAAGATATTCTCAGAATTTCTTTAGGAAATATTTTAGGAGTAGAAGATTCAATCATATGTATATATATATATATATATATATATATATATATATATATATATTCTTCTTTTCTGGAATAAGAAGCAAGGCAGATTCTTCAAACATTAGTCACTATTTTTATATGGTATCGAAGCCATGGCAGGGGATGAAGAATCATAAAGAAATGAACCAACTAAAATGAAAATCTCACCTTACGATTTGACTTCAAACGACAACCCAGGGAACTTGATCACACAAGTACAACTGCGAGGATAAAATCATGAAGAATGGGCTCACGCAATGCGTACCTCATTGCGTGCTCGAAGGAAATGGGGATTTGTTGACGGAACAATCACACAACCGGAAGAAGGGTCTTCTAAGTTGGAGGACTGGTGGACAGTTCAATCCATGATAGTATCATGGATTCGAAATACCATCAAACCAACTTTGCGTTCAACCATATCACATATGGAGAATGCAAAAGATCTCTAGACTGAAATTATGGAATGATTTTCAGTTGCCAATGGACCTCAGATTCAACAGTTGAAATCTTATTGGCAGATTGTAAGCAGCGTGGTATGGAAATTATAGCATACCATGGAAGGATGAAGGCTATATGGGACGAACTAGCAAATTATGAATAAATTCTTATGTGTACATGTGAAGGATGCAAGTGTAACATAGGAGCACAACTAGAAAAGCGACGGGAGGAAGAAAAAGTGCATCATATCCTTATGGGATTGGATGACACACTCTATGGGACTGTTAGAACCAACATGCTCAATGCAGACCCATTGCCGACTCTAAACAGAGTCTACTCTATTTTAATACAGCAGGAGATGGTGAATACCATCACTCGTGCAAAGGAAGAAAGAGGTGAGGTCTTCGGACTTGCGGTTCAAACAAATAGCAGGACAAAGGGACGTGGAGAGGTGAAGGACAAATCAATGAATTATACTCATTGTAAATGTTCTGGACATGAGGCTAATTTTTGCTTTCAGCTTATAGACTACTCGGACTAGTGGGATGATCGCCCTCGAGGAGAAGGATGGACTAATGGCAACGGTAAGGGGCTGCAACAACAACAACGAACTGGGTCAAGCACTGGACGTGGTCGAGGCGGAGCAGTACTTGCTAATGCTGTTCAAACTACTATCAGAGGTGTTGGAAGATTGGGAACAACTGGCACAGTAAATGATATGGCCAGTGTTGGCTTGAGCAATGAACAATGATTGATTCTTCGTGATATGGTGAACAACCATAAAATTGGTACGAATGAGAGGATGACAGGTAAACATGACAAAATCCCATGGATAATTGACATAGGGGCATCAAACCATATGACTGCAAACTTGAAGTGCATGACGGACTTGGGTGAAGTGGTTGGATGTCCTGTGGTACTTCCAGATGGACAACATACAATAGCTACAAAAGAGGGATCTGTAAAACTTAGCGAGAACTTGAAGCTTGAAAATGTTCTCTTTGTGCCTAGTTTAAAATGCAATTTAATTTCCGTATTGCAATTGATAGATGAAGTCGATTGTATTGTTCATTTCACTAAAATATTATGTGTTATGTAGGGCCGCACTTCGAGGATGCTGATTGGAGCGGGTGAACGAAGGGATGGACACTATTATTTTTGGGTGGTACCACAAGTTATGACAATAAAGAATGGGGCAGACTCGCTTGATCTTTGGCACAAGCGTCTAGGGCATCCTTCTTTAAGGGTTACCAAGTTAGTTTCCAATGTTATCCCCTCTAATGATAGCGAGATGATGAATAAAGCTTGTGATGTTTGTCAACGAGCTAAGCATACTAGAGATAGGTTTCCTTTAAGTGAAAATAAAACTTGTGACAACTTTGAACTCGTTCATTATGATTTATGGGGTCACACATGATGTTTATTTTTCTTGCCATGGTGGAAAGAAAATATAATAAACAAGTTAAAATTATTCGAAGTGATAATGGGACGGAATTTACTTGCATGAAAATTAATTTCTTGAATAGGAAATTGTTTTTCAAAGTTCTTGTGTCGGAACTCCACAACAAAATGGTAGGGTGGAGATGAAACACAAGCACATCTTGAATATAGCACGAGCATACGTTTTCATGGACATCTTCCAATTAATTTTTGTAGAGAATGTGTGTTGGTTGCAGGTTACTTCATTAATAGAACTCCTTCTTTAATTTTAAATGGAAAAACTCCGTATGAAATTTTGCATGGAGAGACTCCTTCTTATGGGAACTTGAGGATCTTTGATTCACTGTGTTATGCTCATAATCAGGAAAGAAAAGGAGATAAATTTATAAGTAAGAGCCTAAATGTATTTTTGTTGGGTACCCATACGGGAAAAAAAGGGTTGGAAATTATATGATCTTGAAAAGAATGAGACATGGATAATTGAAAAATTACCACCTGGATAGAAAGCACTCGGGTGTAAGTGGATATATAAAATAAAATATCATTCTGATGGTTCTGTAGAGCGACACAAAGCATGACTAGTAATATTTGGCAACCATCAAATAGCGGGAATTGACTATAATGAAACATTTGCTTCAGTTGCCAAGATGGTTACAGTGCATACATTTTTAGTTGTAGCTGCAGCAAAGCAGTGGGAGTTGCATCAAATGGATGTTCATAATGCTTTTCTTCATGGAGACCTCCAAGAAGAATTGTACATGAAAATGCCTCCAGGCTTCAAAGTACAACATTCTGATATGGTTTGTAGACTGCAAAAATCATTGTATGGATTGAAGCAGGCCCCAAGATGTTGGTTCGCAAAGTTATCAACTTCCTTGAAGGAGTATGGTTTCATCCAATCCTACTCTGACTACTCATTGTTTACTTAACAGAAGAATGGTATACAACTTAATGTTTTTGTTTATCTGGATGACTTGATAATTTCTGAAAATGATCATAGTGCCATCCAAAAATTCAAAAGCTATTTGAGTGATTGTTTTCACATGAAAGATTTAGGCACTTCGAAGTATTTTTTGGGCATTGAAGTTGCGAGAAATTCAGAAGGCATTTTCCTATGTCCACGTAAGTATGCTCTGAATATTATTTCTGAAGTTGGATTACTAGGAGAAAAACCTGCAAATGTTCCTATGGAGTCAAAGCAAATGGTATCAGAGCTATGGATGTTGAGAAATATAAGAAGAAACATACTAGTAGAAAAATAAGAAAATTAAAAAGAAAATTGAACAAATTATATCCGGAATATAAACAACTCAATATCACAAAAACTGATAACAAAAAATTAGATCAATTAATAGATATTATATCTAAAATAGAATATAAATATATTCAATATTTAAAGAAACAATGAATAACAAGAATAACGAATATAGACAAAAATTTAATGAAATAATTATAGCAAAAAGACAAGAATTGAGATATAGGCAAAATAGACTCAACAGTAATATATTTGCAGGAGTTTGTCACAAATCTATATTAGCACAGAGAAAAATTATTTTCTATTTACAAATACAGATAGAAAGTTTAGAATATAAACTTCAACACAAATTATAAATTAATAAGGAAGAATATGCCACAGACGAAAAAACATATAAAAATTACGACGGACTAAAAATAAAGATAATATTTTCTAATCTAGGAAGAAGATATAAGAAAATAGGTGACAATCTAAGTTTAATGTTAGAAAAAGAAACGGTAAAACTAGAAGATAGTTTAACGGCTATGATAAGAATAGCAAAAGAAAACGAAGAAATAGATAGAAAAACAGAAATTGAAAAAATAAAACAACAAGCAAAAAAGGAAGTACAACAACTAGAAGAAGTAAAAAATACTAAAATAATAGAATTAGAAAATGAGCTGGCAATATTAAAAGAAATGTATGAAATTAAACAAAAAGAAAAAGAACAAAAAAATAAATTAGCAAATGAGATAAATAAATTTAAAGAAAAATTGCAATTAGAAGAAAAAGAAGAAAATGACCAAGATAATCTACATGAAATAAGAATTGATGAAATAAACAATGATGATCTAGATGAACAACATTCGGAAACAAGTGAAACATATACGGAACTTTTAGCAAACATAGATAATACAAATAATCTAGAAGTAAATACAGAAAATGTAGACACGGATGAAAAACCTAGTACATCAGGAGTAAAAAATCCAAAAAACTTAAATCTACAATATTATAATACAAACTATGAACAATATGACAAAAAAAAAGGTTATATGGGATAAAAGATTAAATAAAAAATGGACACCTAAACAAATAACCGAACAACATAATTTCTTAGATTTAGATTGTGCAACAGATATAAATAAAACAATCTAATTATGGATGGGATATATATCAAAACAATTAATAGATAACAAAATAGTAATAACAGAAACACCAGGATATATAGAAAGGACACTTATAGGAACAGTAAAATTATGGTTACAAAATTTAACAAATGAAAGCTTAGAAACATTAAGAAGTAATAAAAAATTTAGTGGTGAATTAGCTACTACAACTATGGAAATATTATATAAATACGAAATAGCTATAAGAAATGAATTTAGTAGCATGACAACGGAAGTAGAAGAACAAAATAAAGAAAAAATTATAAATAGGAATTTAATGACAAAATTAGCAATATGTAATATGTGTTACATAGATGAATATACATGTGTATTTAGAGAATTTTATTATAAAGGAACATATAATACAGAAGAAGGTAAAGAAATAAGAAAATTATATTTCACAAAACTACCCGAACCTTTTAGTTCAAAAGTAATACAGGATTGGAATGAAGCAGGACTAACAGATACCCTAGGAGCTAGAATAAAATTTTTACAACGATGGTTTATAGCACTATGTGAAAAACATAAAGAAGAAATAAAAATGGAAAAAATATTAGTAAAAAACCTAGCATGTTGCAAAAATAAAATAGCACCCCAATTTGGATGTACAGACAGATACTATGAAAAGAAATATAATAAAAAATACAGATCAAAATATAAATATAAAAAACCAAGAAGAAGATACTACGTAAAAAATTACAAAACTAAAAGACCATAAAGGCCAAAGAAAAAACTAACAGAATGTACTTGTTACAATTGTGAAAAATTAGGACACATAGCTAGAGATTGTAAATTACCTAAAAATTCAAAGAAAAAAGAAATATCAGAAATAATAATAGATGATGAAAAATATATGCAAATAGACTACATAGATTATGAATTAGAAAGCGATGATAGCATATATGAATTATCAGAAAATGAAATTGAAGATAACTTAGAACCAATAAATGACTGAAACAAACGTAAAAATAATAACTAAAGAAGAATATCAAGATAAAGAATCCTTAGAACAAAAAATAATATTTGATAATAATATATTTGAACAAATAAAAGAAAAAGAATTAGACTTAAGCGTAGAAAAAATATTCGAAATACCAATAATAAGAAATTGGTTAGTTTTATTTCTTCCATAGCTGCTATCCAATATTGTAAATATTCGTAATTCATTTTAATCTGAATTTATTTCTAAATCGTACCATTCTATTCTTTCATTATCCAAGTGTAGATCTTGTAAATCTATTTCATACCATTCTTGATTTAATATATCTAATTCGTAGTCATCAAATATTTTTTCCCATATAGTTATTCTTAATTCAATTATTTCTATATCTTTAAGTATATATAAGATTAAAGTCTTATAACTTTTTATCATTTCATCATGCATATACGTAGTCATGTTCGTTGTTTTATGCAGTTTTTTATTTTCAACTATTCCTTCCTATCATATTCATAATTGATTAAATTCATATTAGATCATTATGAACTAGATTATTTGTTTTACCATGTTTTCCGGTCACTACTAGCATCGTACTTTAGCGGATACTTTCTTCTTATCAGCGCCTCAACTTTGTTTACTCCCCTAAACGGCTTCCTCGCCTACCGG
>JAJOOO010017181.1:0-26588 GCA_029582685.1 Solanum piurae | reverse complement strand
ATATTCGTTATTTTCGTTTTCGTTATTCATCTTTTCTTTAAGTGCTTTATGTATTTATATTCTAATTTTGATATAATATCTATTAATCGGTCTAATTCATCTTGATTAGTTCTAGTAAAATTGAGTAATCTATATTCTGGATATAGTGTATCTAACTTTCTTTTAATCTTCTTTATTTTCTTACTATCTTTCTTTTTCAAATTTCCTTCATCCATAGCTCTGATACCAATTTTGGGGGGTGCGGAATTCATGATAAATTCATGGTAAGATATAATAATATCTATCCTCATATTTTATACATAATTATTTTAGTCTTGATATTTCTTTTATATTATCTATGATAATTTCTAGATACCTCATATCTTGGGTTCTTTTATACATATATAGATTATGACCTAAAGTTAGTATTAATGTGTGTTTTAATATAGATGGTGATAATTAAAATAAGAAAAAGAAATAACTGATAATTATCAATGTTGATATGTATTTTAGTACACAGATGGTGATAGTTCAGATAAGAAAACAAAAAATTCATAGTTGAAATGTGAAACTTGAAAAAAAAAGATAGTTCGATTGTGTTCTTAACTATTAATTCAATAATTATGTTCAGACACCAACAAAGATGTAGGGGTATACTTGGACCTTTTTAAACTATTTAAGAATATATTTGAACGTTTTAATTACTTGGGCATACTCTAAATTATTGCAGTTGTTGCTAAATACTCTATCTATATATTTTTACTTGTCATATTTAGCATTGACACACATATTAAGCAAAAATAATAATTGACATGACTATTTTTTTGGCGTGTAATTTTTATCATGTTTTCTTTAACTCCTTTGTTAGATTTTGATAGAATTATTTTGTTCTGAATTGAAAAGTAGAAACTCATCATGTTAATAAATAAAGTCAAACAAAAAAATTTTTCTCTTAATTCTAGGCAACTTATAGAAATCTTTCTGGTTTAGGAATTACTCCCTCCGTCTCATTTTATATGTCATCCTATTCTATAAATAGTTAGACCACAATACTTGTCATTTTATAAAATTTATGCATAAATTACCATATTTTGCCTATTATACCCTTGATAGAATAGTTAATTAATCTTGTCATTTATTAATAAAGTTGACTTAAGAAAATATTAAATAAGGGTAGAAGGGTAAAGTTACATCATTTCTTAATGCAAGTGCAAATTAAAACAATGACATATAAAATGGGACGGAGGGAGTAATTACTTAGATTCATGCTAGTTTGTATATGGTGTATCCATATACGTTTTGATACATGTATCTCACATGGGTTCAACTTTAGGTGTAATTTGTTCTAGATACATTGTATCCATGTGGATTTGCATATATGTGACTCTCTCTCTTGCCTTTCGTTTATCTCGTTCACTACTCTTCTCTCTCATTTATCTCTCTCCCTATTTCAATGTATTTGGTAGTAAAAGTATATGTATGTAGGTGCATCTGATAGAGGTATAAGCAATTATTTGAAAGTATAGATTGAATTAGTAGAAGTGATATAAGTTACTAAGCCTAATTACTAGTATCTAGTCAGGTCTTCGGCCTAAAGAAAAGCAAATCTCTGACAAAATATCTCAGTCCCATTTCAACCTTTGTAGGTTGATGATGTTTTGGCACAAATATATTGTCACGATCCGAGCCTACATCCTGTACATGCTGGTACTCAAGAATCATTGTTGGTCCCCAAGCGAACCCTCATCCTGACTGACTATAAGCGGAAGACTGACATGAGCATACATAAGCATCAAATCGAAAGAAACGTTTTAAAATAGTTTATTGAATCTCAAAACTTCGCTGAATATAATATAAGTTTTAAATAAAAATATCTGAAAACTTACTCTCCAAAAATGTTTATCTATGAAGCTTCTACTATACAAAGATGAGTGTCGGAACAAGACCCATGACTCCTCAAAAGAACTACTACTAACAACTCTGGAGTCCTCCAGAAGCAAGGATACTGTCACGCTCCGAGCCTACACCTTGAGCGGGACTGGCACTCGAGAACCATTGCTGGCCCCAAACGAACCCTTGGCCTGACTTAACTCTTAGCGGAAGACTTAAACACAAGAAAATAGTCTCAAATGATCAACTCATGAAATAAAATTAGAATGTCTTAAAAGAACATTAAACTGGCCAAGATGACAACTCAAGTCTCAAAACATAATAAGCTAATAACAAGGTAAAGATGAATGAACTAACTAATTATCTATCTATGAATCCTCTAAACTAAGATAGATATCGGGACAAGACCCCCAATCATCCTTACAACTGAAAACTACTAAAAGCAATGTAAATAGGGATCCTCCGGAAAGCAAGGAGGCTCTCCACAAGCCTCTGAATGCTCAATTGGATAATGAAGCACTAGATGCTGATACTAGTTACTTGTATCTGCATCATAACAACGATGCAGGCCAAATGGCGTCAGTACATTGAATGTACGAGAATGCGAGGGGAATACTAAAACAAGACATAAGCAATATAAGGAAAAACTTTAAAACATGGATAACAACTCTGTGTATTTAGAAATACAATAGTAACTCTGTATGTATGCAAAGATACAATATAAACTCTGGAATTTATATAAAAATACAAAATACTGCTGTGGGAATTTCTTTAACCGACAACCATCACGTAAGAGCTATTGTGATGATACAACATTTTACCTCACGCTGCTAGGGCCATCCTATACCTTGCCGAGGGTATAGAACCTGACTACTAAGTGGATCCACTAGTCTATGCTAAAAAGCACTAAGGAATCATCTAAAAATATGACCCTTTTCTACCCATGATGGCTACATGGTTTATGAGGGCTGGGAGTTGTCTGAACTCTCCCCCATGTCGGTGCTCAATACTACTCCCAAAATATAATACTAGCTTTTATGTTTAAAAACATACTTCTTTATGTGGTTTGAGATAATTGCTCAAAACTCAGCTCAAAGGCTCCTCTTGGAAATCGAAGTTTCCTCTTTTGCTTAATTTTGGAAGCATTTATTCTTTACTGAAAACTGGCTCAAAGGCTCTTTTGGGAATCAAGGTTTCCTTTATTGTTAAAATGTGAAAAGATTTTAATCTTTTGGAATATATAGTCCCGATATACTCTTTTGAAGAAATAGACTTCAATCTTTACTCTTTACTCAACTCAAACTCAAGTCTTAAAATAAAGTTAAAAGGTTTGTAAAAGACTCTTGGAAAACTCTATGAACTTCTCTTGACTTGAGTCTTAACTTTCCTTGAATTGAATTATGGATTCAAGGCTCATGATCTCATTTTAGTAATGATTTCATGTTGTTTATATGTACCTTATAGTGTAGAAATGAACTAGGAAACATAGATACGTTTCAAGGAAACTAGTATGGAAAGAAGTGGGAAAAAGTAGAAGACCTGGCGTCCCTGGCACTCTGAGTGTCGCGGGGCGCCAAACCCAAAACTTTAGAACTGAAGTTGGGGCGCACTGGCTGGTGCGGCGTCCAGGGACCCATATAATGAACATCTTCAGGGCGCTCTGAGTGGCGCGATGCCCCAGCTCCCTCTACAGGTGTTTGACAAATTTTCTTGCTCGTTTTTCAACTCTAAACCCTCTAAACTCAATTGAGTCTTTTCCCAAACACTTAGATTCGACTACATAATCAAAATATGCAAGAATTTACTCAAAACGACACCTAATTTCGTGAACCTAAATCAAGAACTCCTCAACAACTCTAACAATCAAGAACCCAATAGAAACTTCAAACATATCCATCATGAACTCAATTTCTGGACCTTCAAGAATCTAAATTCGCAGAAATAAATCATGATTGGCGCGTGGATGAACTAAACCAACGCTATGTGATCTCACATACCTCGTAGGGATCACCCTTTGGTGAAATCCACAAGCAATTCTTCAAGAACTTGGCGATTCCATGCTTCTTCTTCTCTTTTCTCTTCTCTCAAAAACCCTAACTTAATTCTCAATAGCGTAAACTGAATCCCATCAGTAGAGACCCCAACTTAATTGCCAAAATTGATTTAATTAATTGGGTAGTGAAAAGACTACAATACCCTTCTAAAATCCGGTTTTGACTTTCCTTATCTAGACATCCCAACTTCAAATGAGCATATCTCCCTCATACGAACACGAAATCGCGCAAACTCAGCAGCGTTGGAAAGATACTTCAGATATATTTCCTACGGTATCTGGTAGCACAAATAAATCATCCTGAACTAGGAGTTATGGTCGTTTGAAATTGACAAAAAACCCAGTCTTACCATAACTTAACCAATTTTCCAGATTTAACTTATTTCCAAAAAATGGTTTCTATCTAATTCTAAGTCTTTCTAGTAGCGGGGTGTTACAATATCTCCCCCTTGGGAACATTCATCCTCGAATGAGATTACTCTTAGTAGGCTAAGGTGTAACATCTAACACCTAGCTCAATTAGCCAACAAGCAAAATGTAAATACAACATGCCAACTTAAAATAAAAGACAAGAAAAGGATTAGTACCTTAATTTGAAACTTCTCCGAATTCGAAGAGATGTGGGTACCTATTCTTCATATCCTCCTCAGCTTCCCAAGTAGCTTCCTCAACAAATTGATTTCTCCATAGAACTTTGACTGATGTTACTTCTTTAGTTCTCAACTTGCTAACTTGGCGATCTAGGATCTAACCAGGAATGTCTTCATATGATAAGCTATCCTTGATACCAATATCTTCGGTAGGTATGATAAGAGAAGGATCACCCATGAACTTTTTCAACACGGAGATGTGAAATATCAGATGAACCACTGCTAACTCTTGGGGTAGCCCCAACTCATAAGCTACATTGCCGATTCTCTTGGATATTCTGTAAGGAACAATATATTCGGGACTGAGTTTCCCCATCTTACCAAACCTCATAACACCCTGCATGGGTGAAACTTTCAAGTAAACCCAATCATCTACTTCGAACTCTAAGTCTCTTCTCCTAACATCTGTATAGGATTTCTGACGACTCTGCGCTGTTTTCAACCTCTCTTGAATAACTTTCACCTTCTCCATAGCTTGATGAACTAAGTATGGTCCTATCAACCCAACTTCACCAACTTCAAATCATCCAATAGGAGATCTGCATCTCCTCCCATACAGAGCTTCACAAGGAGCCATTTGGATGCTAGAATGGTAACTATTGTTGTAGCAAACTCAATGAAAGGTAAGTGATCATCCCAATTACCTTTGAAATCAATCACACATGCCCTCAAAATATCTTCTAAGGTCTGAATAGTGTGCTCTACTTGACCATTTGTCTGAGGATGAAAAGCAGTACTCAAGTTCACTTTTGAACCCAAACCTTTTTGGAATGACTTCCAAATCTGTGCAGTAAATTATGTTCCTCTATCTGAAATAATCGATACCGGAACCCCATGGAGTCTGACTACCTCTTGAATATACAACTTAGCATAATCTTCTGCTGAATGTGTAGTCTTCACTGGTAAAAAGTGGATTGATTTCGTCATTCTATCAACAATCACCCTAATAGAATCATGCTGCCTGTGAGACCTTGGTAAACCTGTGATGAAATCCATATTGATCATCTACCACTTCCATTCTGAAAGTTCTATATTCTGAGCCATACCACCGGGCTGTTGGTGCTCTACTTTAACTTGTTGGCAATTCGGACACTTAGCAACAAACTCTGCAATGCCCTTCTTCAAACTACTCCACTAATAAACCTCTCTCAAATCATGATACATCTTTGTGGAACCCAGATGAATGTAATAGCTGGAGCTATGAGCTTCCCCTATGATCCTGTCTTGGAGTTCATCTACCCTTGGTACACGCAATTTACCTTGATACCTCAATACACCATCCCCCCTTGCTCAAAAGCCATTACTTTTTGCTTATGAAAATTTGCCTTCAATTCAAGAAAAATAGGATCTTAGTCTTGCTTTTCTTTCACTTCTGACACTAATGATGATTTAGCTCCATTCATCACCATCACTCCCCCTTCTGTGAAATCCACTAGTCAAATTCCTAATCGTGCAAGTCTGTGCACATCTTTTGCTAACTCTTTCTTATCTTCCTCAAAATGGGCGGTACTACCCATAGACAATCTACTAAAGGAATCAACAACAACATTAGCCTTACCTGGGTGATAAAGAATACTTATGTCATAATATTTGAGTAACTCTAACCACCTTCTCTGTCTGAGATTAAGCTCTTTCTGACTAAACACATACTAAAAACTCTTGTGATCAGTGAATACATCAACATTAACACCATACAAATAATGACACCATATTTTCAAAGAAAATACTATGGAAGCCAACTCTATGTCATGGGTTGGGTAATTCTTCTCATGAACTTTCAATTGTTTTGAGGCATAAGCTATAACATTGTCATTCTACATTAACACACAACCCAAACCAACTCTGGACGCATCACAATATACAACAAAGCCTTACGTACCTTCTGGTAAGGTCAATACTGGGGAAGTAGCCAACCTCCTTTTCAATTCATGAAAGCTTTTCTCACAAGATTCAGACCATTGAAACTTCACAGTTTTCTGAGTCAACTTGGTCAAAAGGGATGAAATAGATGAGAACCCTTCAATGAACCTTCTATAATATCCAGCCAACTCCAAGAAACTCCTCATATCAGTTGGAGATGTGGGGCCAAATCTGCACTGCTTCTATTTTCTGGGTATCAACTCTAATTCCATCATCGGAAACAATGTAGCCTAAGAATGCCACAGACTCAAGCCAAAACACACACTTAGAGAACTTGGCATACAATTCTCTATCCTTTAGAGTTTGGAGAACTATTTTGAGATGGCTAGCTTGATCTTCCTCATTCCTTGAATAGATTAGAATGTCATTAATGAACACGCTAACAAACATATCTAAGTAAGGTTTGAATACTCTATTCATAAGGTCCATAAATGCTGCAGGAACTCATAATGACCATAACGAGTCCTGAAAGTTGTCTTTGGAGTATCTCATTCCCTTACTCTTAACTGATGGTAGCCAGATCTGAGGTCTATCTTAAAGAAACAAGTGGCACACTAAAGTTGATCGAAGAGATCATCAATTCTTGGAAGATGATACTTATTCTTGATGGTAACCTTGTTCAACTAATGGAAATCTATACACATCCTAAGGGAACCATCCTTCTTCCTCATAAATAAGACCGAAGCACTCCAAGGTGAGACACTTGGTCGAATAAAACATTTCTCTAGAAGATCTTTCAACTGCTCTTTTAACTCTTTCAATTCTGCTGGTGCCATTCTATATGGAGGAATAGATATAGGACAAGTATCTAGAAGAATGTCTATACCGAAGTCTATTTCTCTCTTAGGAGGGACTCCAGGAAGATCATCTTTCTTTCCTGGAAACTCTTTTACTACTGGAACTGACTGAATATGAGGTATCTCAACACTAGAGTCATTAACTCGGACTAAGTGATAGACACACCCCTATGAAACTAACTTTCTTGCCTTAAGGTACAAAATAAAACGACCCTTAGGCACTGCTGAACTACTCTTCCACTCTATAACTGGATCATTAGGAAACTGGAACTTGACTACTCGAGTTCTACAATCTATTGATGCATAACAGGCATGAAGCCAGTCCATACCTAGAATGACATCAAAATCTACAATATCTAACTCAACTAAGTTAGCCATGGTACTCTTGTAATTGACGAAAATGGTACAATCACGATAGACTCTATCAGTCTCTCTGATAGAATAGACTCACCAATATGTGTGGAAACACTGAAGGGCTCAAGAAGTTTCTCAAGAAGAACATCGAAAATCATATCAACAAATGGAGTTACAAAAGATAAAATCACTCCTAGATCTAGCAAAGCGTAAACATTAAAGTTAAAGACTTGGATCATACTAGTGATAAAATCTAGAGAATCCTTTTGTCTTGGCAACTGGTGATAGCATAAAGATTGTTTCCTCCTCCGCTTGCCCCTGAAGTAGTTCCTCTAGATGCATCTATGTCTGGTGGGGTAGCTGAAGAAGACTGGGCTCTATTACCCCCATTACCATTACCCTGCTTGTTCTTAGGGCACTCTCTCATAAAATGACCATTATGGATACACTTAAAACAACCAGTGAAGCCATCACGACACATCACTGAGTGGTTCCTGCCACACTTAGCACATGCCGGAGGCTTACTACACCCTTGTGCCACACTACCTTGAGAATAGGCATTCTTAGCTCTGAAATTATGACTACTGTACTCAACTTTGTTCTTTGGTGCTAGCAGATGATGAAGCAGGTCCCTTTTGTTTCTGTTGGAAGGAAGACCAGTTGGCATTACTCTTCTGCTACCCAGACTCATTCCCTGACTTCTTAGCCCTCTTATTCTTAAACTATTCTCTATCCCTCAGCTTGTCTTCCTTAACTTGTTTCACATGGATCATTAGCCTTGCTATGTCCATATCCCCTATCAGCATTATGGCCTTACTTTCCTTTCTTGACATGTGAGACAACCCATCAACGAATAAACTCATCATGCTCCTCATGTCAACAACCATCTCCGGAGCATAGCGGGAAAGTTGTGTGAACTTTAGACTGTACTCATGAACGCTCAAAGAATCCTGCATAAGAGTGAGGAACTCTCGTACCTTTGCTTCTCTTAGTTCTCGGGGAAAGAAATTCCCCAAGAAGGCCTCCTCAAAACAAGCCCAACTCATAGGTGGTGCTCCCTCAGTTCAGTTCTTCTTCCATTGGTCGAACCATATCCTAGCGACACCCTTCATTTGGTATGCAACTAGTTCCACCCTCTCAGTATCAGCAACATCCATGATCTCAAAAACCTTTTAAAGCTCTTCAACAAAATTCTCTGGATCCACAGTAACACTTGAACCTGTGAAGTTTGGTGGGTTCATCCTTAAGAACTCACGGATCCTTGAAGTATCATCCACTTCATGATGATTCCCTCTCTGTTGCCCAGCTTGATTGGTCACAACTTGACTCAACATCTGAATAGCTTCACGGAACTTAGCATTGGTTACCTCTCCTTGAGGTTGCACTTCAGGTGCATTATACCCCTTGTTCCTGTGGTTCAACATTTCTTCTAGTCGGACGACCTCTGACAGCTCTTCGTGGAGGCATGATCTGAAAAACACGCGAAAGCATGAGTTAGAAAGAAACTTTTAGAGTTATACTCTATCGCACGAAATGAGTGAAAGAAGTGAGATAATTTCCCAAGTGTTGCAGCCTCCTAATTATAGATGTGGCGCGCTTCATACGATAGCTAGAACTCTACAGATACGATTTCATAGACTCCATAGGAATCTTGAACTCTGGGCTCTAATACCAAGTTTGTCACACCCCGAGCGTACACCCTGGGCGGGACTGGCACTCGAGAACCATTGCTTGCCCTAAGCGAATCCTTGACCTAGCTTAAATCTTAGCGGAAGACTTAAACACAAGAAAATAGTCTCCAATGATGAACTCATGAAATAAACTTAGAATGTCTTAAAAGAACATTCAACTGGCCAAGATGGCAACTCAAGTCTCAAAACATAAGCTAATAACAAGGTAAATACGAATAAACTAACTAACTATCTATCTATGAAGCCTAAAAAACCGAGATAGATGTCGGGACAAGACCCAGGATCATCCTAACAACTGAAAACTACTAAAGCAATGTAAATAGGAATCCTCCAGAAAGCAATGAGGCTCACCACAAGATTATGAATGCTCAACTGGATCAACGAAGCGCTGGATGCTGATCCTGGTTACCTGTATCGACATCATAATAACGATGCAGGTCAAATGGTGTCAGTACAATGAATGTACGAGCATGCGAGGGGAATACTAAAACTAGACATAAGCTTGAAAGGAACTGAAAGAACAAACCTGGTTTCAACTCATCTCAACTAAATTTAACTCATTTCAATATAAATCAATAAAATGAATGCAATATAAGGAAAAACTTTAAAACATGGATAACAACTCTGTGTATTTAGAAATACAATAGTAACTCTGTATGTATGCAAAGACACAATATAAACTCTGGAATGTATATAAAAATACAAAATACTACTATGAGAGTTTTTCTAATCGACAACCATCCCGTAAGAGCTATTGTGATGATACAACATTTTGCCTCACGTTGCCAGGGCCGTCTTATACCTTGCCAAGGGTATAGAACCTGACTACTAAGTGGATCCACTAGTCTATGCTAAAAAGCACTAAGGAATCATCTAAAAAGTATGACCCTTTTCTACCCATAATGGCTACATGGTTTATGGGGGTTGGGAGTTGTTTGAACTCTCCCCCATATCGGTGCTCAATACTACTATCAAAATATAATACTAACTCTTATGTTTAAAAGCATACTTCTTTCTGTGGTTTTAGATAACTGCTCTTGAAAATCAAAGTTTCCTCTCTTGCTTAATTAAGTGAAAGCATTTACTCTTTTCTGAAAACTATCTCAAAGGCTCTTTTGGAAATCAAGGTTTCCTTTCTTGTTCAAATGTGAAAACATTTTACTCTTTGGGAATACATAGTCCCGATATATTCTTTTGAAGAAATGGACTTCAACCTTTACTCTTTACTCAACTCAAACTATAGTCTTAAAACAAAGTTAAAACGTTTGTAAAAGACTTTTGGAAAACTCTATGAACTTCTGTTGACTTGACTCTTAACTTTTCTTGAATTGAATTATGGACTCAAGGCTCATGATCTCATGTTAGTGATGATTTCATGTTGTTTAGACGTACCTTAGAGTGTAGAAATGAGCTAGGAAACATAGGTACGCTTCGAGGAAACAAGTACGGAAAGAAGTGGGAAAAAGTAGAAGACCTGGCGTCCCTGACACTCTGAGTGACGCGGGGCGTCAGACCCAAAAATTCATAAATGAAGTTGGGGCGCACTGGATGGAGCGGCTCCCCAGGGCCCCAATTACAGAACATCTTCTGGGGCGCTCTAAGTGGCGCTTCTCCCTGGGTGTTTGATGATTTTTGTTGCTCGTTTTTCAACTCTAAACCCTCTAAACTCAATTGGGTCTTTTTCCAAACACTTAGATTCAACTACGTAATCAAAGTATGCAAGAATCTACTCAAAATGACACCTTATTTCGTGAACCTAAATCAAGAACTCCTCAACAACTCCAACAATGAATAACCCAATAGAAACTTCAAACAAATCCATCAAGAACTCATTTTCTAAACCTTTAAAAATCTAAATTTGCTGAAATAAATCATGATTGGCACGTGGGTGAACTATCCCAACGCTATGTGATCTGACATACCTCGTAGGGATCACCCCTTGGCGAAATCCACAAGCAATTCTTCAAGAACTTGGAGATTCCTTGCTTCTTCTTCTATTTTTTCCTCTTCTTTTCTCTTCTCTCAAAAACCCTAACTTAATTCTCAATAGCGTAAACTTAATTCCATCAGAAGAGACCCCAACTTAATTACCAAAAACAAATTTAATTAATTGGGTAGTGAAAAGACCACAATACCCTTCTAAAATCTAGTTTTGACTTTCCTTATCTAGACATCCCAACTTCAAATGATCATATCTCCTTCATACGAACTCGAAATCGCGCAAACTTGGTGGCGTTGAAAATATAATTCAGAGATATTTCCTACGGTATTTTGTAGCACACCTAACTCATCCTAAGCTAGGAGTTACGGTCGTTTGAAGTTGACCAGAAACCCATACTTAACATAACTTATCCAATTTTCTAGATTTAACTTATTTCCAAAAAATGGTTTCTTTCTAATTCTAAGACTTTCTAGTAGCGGGGTGTTAAAGAGACCTCACTCGAATGTTGACGAACATATGAAGTGATCTCAACATACTCTTTTGAGGATCCTAGGAACCTGTATCTACATCATTAAAAGATGCAGGTCGAATGACATCAGCACATTGAATGTACGAGTATGTAATATAGCTGAATAACAAATAACTGAATGAAAGGACTGCAACAGATAAAACATAACTCAATTGAATGTAAATGATTAAAGGAATGAAATCATTTAAAACTTTACAAAAACACTATAGTTTTCCACTAAATATGAAGCGAGATAAAAAATATTTATATTCTTTAGGAAATAAATATTTAAGTTGTCATTTGGTATTTTAATTTCAAATATGTACCCAAAATAGCCTGTTTTGACAGTCTTCTTCGCCATACTTTTGATACTTCCTTCAAGAATTGCCAAAATTATTTAGTAATCTACCACCTCTCTTTCAATCATAAATCTATGTAAAGGATTAGTCAAATTTAGATGACTCTGAAGTTTTCCAAATCTATGTTGCAATGTCAATAACAGATCCATCACAATGCAACATTAATTAAAAGACACTTATATAGGATGAGCCACTTTAATAAAAATTAATAATATTAAAATGCTCACAATCACCAACAACTTAGAGTATACAAACAAAATTACACACGATAATCTCATATTGCACAATCACTACAAGAAATGTCATATTTTGCGACGACTTTTAGTGGCGACAAATATAGGTGTCACAGAAAAGGAGTGTTTGTGGCAACTTCAAATGATTGTTGCAGAAGGTGGTAGTATTAGTGGCGATCCCAAAGGTCGCCTTTAAATGTGGCATTTTTAGTGGCGATAATTCATTAGTCGCCACAAATATGAATTAGATTTTCTAATATAATCCCAATGAAAAATATTTTGTGGCGACTTTTAAGAAGTTGCCACAAAAAACATCTTTGTAGAGACCTTGTCGCCACTAAAGGTGGGAGCTATTGTGGCATTCTTTATAGTCGCCACAAAATCATTTATTATTTATTATTTATAATTTTCTATACAAAAGCCAAAATTTTCTTTATAGATGTAATTAACCTGTGTTTGGTCCTTTATTTTTAGGAGTAGTAAATTATAGTTGATAGTAATTCCAAATAAGCTAAATATATATACTTTTAATAAGGTAAAAATCATATACATCCATCAAAATAAATAAATGATTTATGTGAAATTTGTTATAAAATATACCTTTATTTTATTAGTTATTTTTATATATCATTGAAATATATTTTAAAAGATATTATTATTGTTATTTTTATATTGATAAATAAATATTAGAGTTTTGATTATTATTAAATAAGTACTCAAATATTGAAACTCTTTGCATACTATAAAATTAATTAGTTTCTGAGAAACTTATTTTGTTCTAATTGTTTTTAGTTTATAGAAATGTCATTTTTAATTTCTTAATTTAGATAATTTCAAAAATTAAATAAATAGACAAAATGTAAAAGAAACACAAAATTGATTAAATAGAAACCCTAATGATATTCCCCTTTTCATTTACAAGACCCAAAACGCTCCAACTTCTATTTTCCCCCCAAGTCTCCGCCTCGTCTCTCCAAGCCTTTCCGCGGTCGGTCGAGATTGTAAAAGGGTGAGAAAACTTTCTTTATGTACTTCCTTTCTCTGGTGGATTGTAATTTTGAAAGGATTATATATGCTTTGTAGTTCAATCTGTAAATTTTATTTGTCTTTGCTTTTATCTTTGGATCTTTTCTAATGGATTCGAGTATTTTTGTTAGAAATCAGAAGCGTCATTCAGTTGTTCGTGATATATGCTAATTTTAGTATTCGGCTTTTTCTTCACATATTCTCTTGCTCGTATATGAAATGCTAGTGGGCATTTGGGGACATGAGTAATTATGTGACTAGTTGTTACTGTTTGGAATTACTTTGCCATCTGAGTTTGTTGTCGCGATAGAAAAACTAAGCCTTTTGTTATCAAGTCATGTTATCTTTTTTTATTGTTCACTTGCTTGTTATGATAGGTTGAAACTGTGTAAGTGAGAGATTTTGGGCGCTAAACAACATGATATCAAAGAGTTTATTTTATTCTCTAGGCAATATTGAATATATTAAGATGAGCTGGTTAGTTTTGCTGTAACAAATGTTTGCTTTTTATCTTTTTCAATTGGTTCTTTTGAACATCTAACTTATTTGCATAAAGTTGTATATAGTTAGAAGTACTTCCCTAGAAGAGTAAACTGATAAGTAGGGACATATCTCACAGTTAAATATCATTCAGAGTGTAGTGACAATAACTCTTGTTTCTTCAATATTTTTACCTTTTTTGAATTAAGGTTTATTCTTTCTTGTCCTGCCATTTCAAATTAACAAGTTGGTTCATGTTGACAATTAATAGGTATAATGTTATACTAGAATAGCAGTTGTTGTTTATCAATTTGTGAACTATCAATGCAGCTAGGATTCTCAAGTGAACAGGCAGTATTCTTGAATATTAAAGTTGTTTACCTTATTGTTATGAGAGGTCTAACATCTCACTTTTTTTCTACCATCTATTTTCATTAATGTAGTAACAACACTTAGGTAGCTTTGGTTTGTACAAAAAAGGATCTAAGCTTAGCTTTTATGTACAACTATTATGGGAGTAGAGGAATTCTAAAATGATCTACATCAGTTACATTTTCAATTCTTTTTGCCAAAACATCTACCGAAAAAGACTTTGTTATTCTAATACACATATGTTCTCTGTGTTGTCTCAAAGCATACGAGTTTCTAATCTTTTTATATAGTCAATCAAACGTTAAATTGTGTCTCAGATTACTTCGGCCTTCGTCAATATGCTGTAACAGACTATTATACCTTGTATAGGCTCTTATGCATAAGCCAGTCTAATAGTCACAAACATATATTCTTGAAGATGCTAAGAAAGTTAGATGTCGGAAGTTTCTTCCATCGACTGTAACTTGATAATTCTGCATTTATCAGTGTATTTGCCATAGCGTCTCTTGAATTACTTTTATTCATTAGTCACTTAGTTTCTTAGATGTTAGTGTGTTCTGTTCTTGAAAATTTCTATTTGTAATGAATAAAAATACACTAATTTGATTTTGTATCTCTTGCCTTAATGAAAACTTAATTTGTCCAAATTTTGCTCTTGTAGGAACAATGGGAGGAATGATAGTTGGACTTGTTGTATAAATTTTGCTACCATCATTTGTACTCTATAGACTTTTGACTAGAATAAAGAGGTATGTAAGCTCGTGGTTATTTTATCAATTGAACTTTTAACACTTAATGTTTGACATTTTGGCCGATTCTTGATTAGAATATATGTTGATCCTCTGTACGAAATTACCCATATAGACCACTAAATTCTTATTATCAACATGAAATTTTGTCATCAAGATTATTGCAATCAGGCTAGTGGTTAATATATGGCATATACACTTATCATTGGAATGAGTATCTTTCATTTTTTTTCCTTATATCATCTATGTGAACAAAATAATTTCTGCAAGAAAAATGACATGTTCATTAATGGTTCAACCCTTTATATTGCTGCTTGATTTAATTCACTTGTTGCACTTGTACTTCACTAATTCAGGTGTTTGATCATACTTTTTTTTCCATGTCTTACTTCTCATAGAGCTATTAACTCTGATTAAAAGGTTAATCTATAATAATACCGTGCTTATCCTCACCAATATTTTATTACAAATTCGAGGCTCACATCTCATATTCAAGTGTTTTGAGTTAATTCATCTTATCAGTCATCTTTCCAGTTATCTTTGTTGATTTTTAGGGCGATAACTGATAGTTCCATTGTACTTCATTTTGTATGAACACTTACAAACTATATCATTTTTTAATTGTCTTAAGAAAATGATAGACCAAAAAACTCTAATAACTTTATGCTTATATGTTGAGAGAAAAAAAAAAATTCTTATATTTTTGGTAGGTTCTAAGTAGTTTCTTATATAAACTCCTGCCTGATTGTTTTTTTTTCTGGATGTTGAGAAGCTTAAAAGCTACTCCAATAAATTTCTGTTAGTTGCAAATTTCTGTGAGATTACTAAGTTACAATCTTTACCTCATAGTTTTTACACTAAGATATGCTGCATTTTCTTGAGATACACACTTTCGATTAATTGGGGTCTTTATTTTTCATAATACATCATGAAGTTATGTCGTTAACAACTTATTGCAGATGTTGCTCATATTGTGTATATAAAAGATGATGTTATTTGGGGGAAGGGACTAAGTATGAAGATGTTAAGAGAACTCCTTGATGTGCAACATTTGCTTGTAAAGTGCTTGAGGAAGACTTAATTCGAAGAACAAGTAAAAAGCCCGAAGGAAACAAGAGAACTAGTGATTTCATTAACTTATTATATCTTTGAAAATTTATTGTTTCTTTTCTTATTTGGACATAAACGGTATCTAGAATCGATGACTTATGAAATTGCTAATAATATATTGTATACTTTGTTGTACAATCTATTTGGTTGGTAATAAAATGTTCTTATGTTATTTTGCTTCAGTATATTTTGTAGCGATGTCAATAATGTAATGTAGGGAAATTAGTGTAAAAATCCTGCCTATTTTTTTTAAAAAGAAAATTGAGCTTTAGTGGTGACACAGATTGCCACTAAAGGAAATTCTATTGTAACAACCAATCTAGAGTCGCCACTAAAAGTTAATATTTGTTGAGGCGACCTACTAAGAGTCGCCACAAAAGGCATTTTGTTTTGTGGCGACCTTCATAAGTTCCATTTTGTTAAACCTTTTTTGTGGCATATTGGTTAATGTTTTGTGACGACAAAGTCGCCGTTAATACTTATATTTAGTGGCAACTCAAAAAGTCGTGACAAATAACATTTAGTTATGGAAGTACTTGCCACAACTCCAATGTCGCCACTAAACACTTACAATGGAAATTTTGTGGCGACTTTCGTTGCTGCACAAAGCCCAATTTCTTGTAGTGAATAAAGCTAGAATGAATCATAAAAACTAACATGTAAATGCTATCCAATATGCTTAAAGCTCTTATTGAAATTTAATATATGTCCATCACTTTTGTCAAACAATGACTGAGATGGAGATCATTATTTCCTTTTCGTTTAATTGTTACTAAGTTCTCTTTCTAATAGAAAACCTCACAACCACCACCCTTTGAATGTGACTTCAGGCCCGGATGACGAAATTAAAAAAACCATGTCTTTTTTGTCCTAATATTATACGAGACCAACCAAAAAATTTTAGTTACCAAAATCACAGAGATGTCATAACATGACTTAATAGAACCTAACCGTCTATATTCGTTTTAAAACAATATTATTAGTATTAATTATATATTCTCTGAATCATAGTTGATGGTAGCTCCCTTGTGTTTTTGAGAAGAAAGATTTGGATTTTCTTGTTGAAAATGAATTGAAAAATTGATCACATCTTGCCGATCATGTAATTTTCCTTCTTGTTAATTGTTGGATGTATTTGAACAATTCTTCCGTTCGGTTAGGCTTATCTTTTACGGATTGAATTCTCACGGAACATATTTGTGATCATCTGACATATTAAATGTAACAGATTAGTGTATGCATATCAAATATACACAATTTCTTGAATGTAACTGTTGGAATGTATGCTTCCACCAGTATCAATGGGACCAGGTCCTCAGCACAGTTGAAACTAAAACAGTAAAGAACAAGTGCTGAAAAGTAAAGATTGACAAGAGAGTGTATGTGGAAACCTCCTTGCTCAAGAGAGTAAAACCACGACCTGGTCTGCCAGGACTTTTAGAGCTGCTTTTCACTAATCTTCTCAAGCAAAAGTAAAATCCAGTTACAAACCGAGATTATCCTGCTAATCCCAACTCTAAGTAACACCTTCTATTACTTAGACGAGCTAGAGTAGATACCACACTACCCACTATACTAATCCTATACTGATTAATATAGATTTGGAGTGAGAACCAAGTTAACTCTAACTCAGAACTCACAATGATTCAGACAAGTTGAAGACGTTTCTTATCAAAACGAAATGAATCCTACAATATAAGCACTATTACAAGAAAACAAAATACAGCTGGTACAGAAAGCAATAGAAGCATTTCTACCAGGTCTCTTGCTGCTTTGAAGCTTGAAAGTTTCTCTCTTTGAATGAATGAATTAAATGAGTTATTGTTTGTTTGATTTATACCATGAAGAGTTATTACCCATCAAACAAACAACATCGTCCTCTGTGATTGGTGGAGTACACTACCAACCCTCTGACGCAGACAACTATAACAGCTGGCTGGCACTTTTGACAACTGGACGAGATTCATACTCTGTAGAGGACCAGGTCCCTGCACTTGTGAGGAGATCATCAAAACACCAACGGACATAAGCTCTTATCAATTTCTCCCTTTTTGATGATGACAAACAATTTGCATAAACAACTTCTTCACTCGAGTGAGTAGACATTCATTCAAAATTCAATTTCTCTATTGGCCAGTTAATACAGCAACAACTAATTAAAGTGTCCATCCTATTAGTTCCTTCTTACTGATATCAATTCCCCTTTAATCCTTGGCCAATTGAACCAAACTTCCCCCTTTTGACATCATTGAAAATGTGAAGCAGTAAACATATGCAAGTTAAAATGTTAATAAAAAAGAATTCAGAGCAGTGGGCCACACAGAACATGTGAGTGAAAGAAAAAAGAGATAATAATGATACACATGAACATGGCACAAAACAGAGATAGTTGCATATCACAAATACTGACCTCTTGACATTGGTCAAACTCACAGCCACATAGTAGATAGATTTACAGAATAACAAGACCTAAAAAGTGCACAGGCCACAGACTCAAAAAAGAGAGAAATAAGGACACATTTAGGACGGAGGGGGAGGAGGGGAGAGAGTACGCATGAACATAAGCATTTGCTCATTGGCATCTTCATGAGCCTTAATAAGTTTCTTGTTAAGGACCTTACTTCATCGTTAAGGGAGGCAATGGTTTTCATCAGTTGAGCATTTTCATCCTTCAAAGTTTGTAGCTCCTCAGTGCTACCATTTGTGGTACCTGGTCCTCCTGAGATCACCTTCTGAAGCTCGAATTTTAATCTAGAAATTTCAACCTCCTTCCCAGCCAAGAGTTTCATGAGGTCATCCACCTCCCGGGTGAGCGTAGCCTGCTGCTCCAAAACTGCTGCCACTTCGGACCTACCCTTCACTTGTCCTTTCATGCACTCACATTCTTGTAGAGTGGACTTGGTAAATGCCTGTTTCATGGTACCTAGTACCCCTTTCTCTATAGAAACTTCAAAGTGAGTAAAGACATGATTCAGTAAGTACCCATATGGGATACCATGCTTTGCAGTTCTCCATGTCATTACCCTGTGCATATGCTCCAGTATTATGGCAGGAAATTTTATTGGTTCGAGTTCACTCAATTTCTCCATGAGGAACAGGTCCGCAGCTGATGCAACTGTTCATTTTTCAGAACGAGGTACAAGTACCTTGTTGATAAATTCAAACAACAGTTGGCATTCACCGTTAAGAAGCTTCTTGGGCAATCCTGCAAGCTTAACTTCCCTTCTCTTAGTAGCCTGCACAGTAAACCCTTCAGATGGTTTCCAGCCTTCGATGGACCTGATCCCCTTCACAGGTACCCCTAATATAATTCCCAGAGTAACTTTATCCAAGTGGATGCTGATATCCTTCACAGTAGTCATAATTCCTCCATCTTCCAGCAACTCCATGTTATAGAAGAATTCACGCACTTCTGGCTTGTGGAGATACGGATGAGGAGGCTCAGAGAGATGGCTCCATTCCTGAACAAACACGGCATCAACTAGGGCCACCATTCCAAATTTTGTGGTAATTTTGGGATAAAAAACTCTTCTGCTTAGCACCTTTTGGGTCTCCATTATTTCGACCCTTTCCTCTCTTGTTAACTCCTTCACTGCCTTTTGATTTCTAACCCTGGGACCATGTCCCTTTACGGGTTGTTGTTCTTCAAACCTTTCAGAGCTTTCCTTTACTTCAGGCAACCCAGGTTGGGTCATCTTCTTCTTAGTGTTCTTTCCCTTCTTCGCAATGGATTTCTTTGCCCTTTTGTGAGATTTATTTGAGTTTACTCTTTCTTCTTCTGCTTCTCTCTTACGTTTGATGATGGATCTGATGATATTTTCAGATTGAGAGTCACTATCATTAACATTCACGGGTGTGGATGTATGTTCTGCATATAGAGATCCTTCCAGTCGCCTTTTCCTTATCCTCTCAGTGTGGGCAGCATTTGCATCCATGGCACCTCTTAGTACCTTTTGTGTTACACTTCGAGTTCCATACTTCTTTCCCTGACCCTTCAGATGGGTTTTAACTAATTTTCCCTTTCCCTTCCGTTGTCTTTCTTCCCAACTGTCAGGCTTTCGAACAGGTGATGTTTCCCTATCAGCAATCTCAGGCGTCTCTTGTCTCGAGCCATCAAATAGAGTTGAGTTTGCTCCTTGCATACCTCTTTGTCTCCATCTCAGTTGAGGTTCATCCTCTTCTTCCTCATTATCCTTAAAATATGTACCCATTGGAGTCTTGTCAAACATAGGGTCACTTTTGTATGGGACCTGATCCGGTGACCGCATCTCATGGTCCATTAGAGTGAGTTGATCAACTCCCCTAAGAGAGGCTAGACTTTGAACTGCCACAAGTTCTGCACCAGCATTTAGAATATATGACACCGGACCAGTTCCCTATGGTAGGTCTCCTTCAAATAGTCTCTCCGACATTGTTGACGACACTGCCATAGACCCTGCTTCCATTTCCTCTGAAACGTGTTCGTCAAGAGGTTTTTCAACTGAATAAGCACCGAAATCCTGAGACTTGTTTTCAGATACCACAAGTGTAGGGGAACAGACCAGGTTCTCAGGAGACAAAGGGACAGAGGAGGGCAAAGCTTCAGTTTGAGGGGTGGTTGATTCAGCCATTTCGCATTCCCCACAGATTAAAGTTGAGGGAGATTCTTCAGGGATGGGAATGGAGGAGTTGAATGAACTAGGAGTTTCAACTTCTTAGGAGATGTGAATTTTTTAAGAAGAACTGGATTTCGACATCTTGAGGAGTTTCAAGCAGAGAAAGATGGGTTTGATTTACTAGGCTAGGGATTTTATAAAAGGAGTTTGAGATGCATCGGGTCCCCAACAGTAGTGACTGTTGGTATTAAAAGGATGAAACGTTTGAAAGCGACACGACGAATGAGAGTTAGACATGTGGCAGTGAATTGACAGTTATGACAGAGTAGTATAAGTGATACTAACCTTTTGAGGACCAGGTCCTTCCCTTGATTCACAGCCCTGCCTTGTGTAATCAAATCATCCCTTCATCCTAATACACCATGAGTGTATACCTGCATTAAGGTACCAAAAGTCAACCCTTTTATGATCAACATAAAACAAGTATAGATACCTGCCCTCCTTAGCATAGTCATTTCGGGGGAGCTTTGTACAATCAAGTCAAGAGATTAGGTGATTTTGAGCATCCCCAGTCTCATTCTATTTCTGATGAAGGACTCTTTGCTAAGTTCTTTTGTAAAAATGTCAGCCAATTGATCTTCAGTCTTGCAAAACTTCATTGCCACATGTAGTTTCTCCACATTGTCTCTCAAAAAGTGATGCCTCACATCAATGTGCTTTGTCCTCTTATGCTGAACAGGATTTTTGGCCATATTCATGGCACTAGTGTTGTCACAAATAAGAGGAATGGTGTCTGTGAGTACACCAAAATCTTCTAGCTGCTGCTTGATCCATAGTAATTGAGCACAACAAGATGCAGTAGCCACATACTCTACCTCTGCAGTGGACAAGGCCACAGAGTTCTGCTTCTTGGTTCCCCATGAGATCAATGATGATCCTAGGAAGTGAGCCATTCCTGATGTGCTTTTTCGATCAACTAAAAACCCTGCATAGTCAGCATCAGCATAACCGATAAGATCAAAAGAATCACCAGTAGGATAGAAGAGGACCAGGTCCTGTGTTCCTTTCAGATATCTCAAAATGCGCTTGGCTGCCTTCATATGAGATTCCTTGGGAGCTGCTTGGAATCTTGCACACATTCCAACACTAAACACAATGTTTGGCCTGCTTGCTGTGAGATATAAGAGTGAACCAATCATTCCTCTATACATAGTTTGACCAACTTCTACTCCACTTTCATCTCTATCAAGTCTTACACTTGAACTCATAGGAGTGTCCAGCGCCTTTGCATCAATGAGAGTATATTTCTTAAGCAGTTCCTTGATATACTTCTCTTGGCATATTGAAGTGCCTTGAGGAGACTGTTTGATTTGCAAGCCTAGGAAGAATGTGAGCTCTCCCATCATGCTCATCTCAAATTCGCTACTCATTATTTCAGCAAACTCCTTGCACAGAGAATCCGAGGTAGCACCAAAAATTATGTCATCAACATACACCTGCACAATTAACAATTCTTTACCTCTGAATTTCAAGAACAAAGTATTGTCTATTTTACCTCTCTTGTACCCATTGTCAAACAGGAACTTTGATAGGCGTTCATACCCCGCTCTAGGAGCTTGTTTCAACCCATACAAAGCCTTATCCAACTTTAGTACATGATTGGGCAAGTCTGTATCTTCAAAGTCAGGAGGCTGCTTGACACACACCTCCTCCTTCAGATAACCATTCAAGAATGCACTCTTGACATCCATTTGAAACAACTTGAACTCATTGTGGGTTGCAAAAGCAATCAAGATTCTAATAGCTTCCATTCTGGCAACAGGAGCAAAAGTCTCATCATAATCAATTCCTTCTTCTTGGTTGTACCCTTGGACCACAAGCCTTGACTTGTTTCTTGTAATGGTTCCATGCTCATCAAGTTTGTTTCTGAAAAACCATCTGGTCCCAATAATAGTTCTGTCCGCTGGTCTGGGGACCAGGTGCCACACTTTGCTTCTTTCAAACTGATGAAGTTTCTCCTGCATTGAGATTACCCAGTCTGCATCCTGGAGATCTTCTTTGATGTTCTTAGGCTCAAAGGTTGATATAAATGCTGAAAATGCTGCCAGATTTCTTGATTTTGATCTGGTTTGAATTCCAGAATCAAGAGGGGAAATCAGATTGTCCAGTGGATGGGAGGATTGATGTTTCCATCCGAACTTCCTGGTAATTTCTTCCTCTCTGTCAGCATCAGAATCACCTTCACTTTCTTCAGGATTTAGAGGCAAAGTATCCTGTAATGGATTTGAGGGACCAGGTTCTCCTGAAGCACCAGATTCCTTTTCTTGTGCAGTCTGATCATTCCTCTGCTGGCCTATCTGCTCTTCAAACTCATAGTCTTCACCATGGTCATTCAGTGTTCCTGATTCATCAAACTTGACATGCATACTTTCCTCAATACAAAGGGTTCTTTTGTTGAACACTCTGTATTCCTTACTTGTCGATGAATAACCGACAAATACACCCTCATCACTTCTAGCATCAAATTTCCCTAGGTTATCCTTTCCATTGTTCAACACAAAGCACTTGCAACCAAAGGGCTTGAAGTGTGCAATGAAGGGTTTTTTTGTTGTTCAACAGCTCATAGGGGGTCTTCTTGATGACAAATCTGATGAGGCACCTATTAGCCACATAACATGCAGTGTTGACAGCTTCAGCCCATAAATTCATAGCAAGCCCTAAGTCAATCAGCATAGTTTTGGCAATCTCCACCAAGGTTCTGTTCTTTCTTTCAACAACTCTATTTTGCTGAGGAGTTCTTGGTGCTGAGAAGTTGTGGTTGATTCCATGTTCTGCACAAAAACCTTCTAGCTGAGAGTTTTCAAACTCTGTACCATGATCTGATCTTACATTGGCTCTTTTGCAGTTCAGCTTCACTTGAATAACTTTGGCAAAGGTGATCAAGATTGCAGTTGTCTCATCTTTAGTGCGCAGGAACAGGTTCCACGTAAACCTGGAAAAGGCATCAACAGTGACAATAGTATATTTCTTACCTCCCCTGCTTTGAATTCTAATAGGTCTACATAAGTCCATGTGAAGCAGCTCCAGAGGTCTTGATGTACTGATACCCTTCTTGGATTTAAATGATGACTTAGTCTGTTTCCCTTTAGCGCAGGCATTGCAGACTTTGTCATTTGCAAACTTCAGTCTTGGCAATCCGCGGACCAGGTCCTCTGTAGCAAGTTTATTCAGCAAGGAATTACTCACATGACCCAGTCGTCTATGCCACAGATCAACATCATCATCTTGTGCACTTAAGCACGACAAGTCATCGCCTTCTATGGAATCAAGATCAGCAACATACATGTTCTTGATTCTGGTAGCATACATAACAACTCTCTGTGTTAAGCAATTTGTGACCAAGCATTTGTTAGCCACGAAAGAGACTTCATTCCCCTTGTCACAAATTTGAGATATGCTCAACAGATTAAATTTCAAACCTTGCACATTGTTTATAGAGTTTTCAACAGACCTCCCAATTTTGCCAATACCAAGTATAGAACCCTTCTTTCCACCACCAAAAGACATACCACCGCCCTGATGTGCTTGCAAAGTGAGAAAGTTGGAAGTGTCTCCAGTCATGTGCCTTGAGCATCTACTGTCCATGTACCAGCACTGACTCCTTCCTCTCTTATGCATAAGAGTTTACTTGTTAGATTTTGGAACCCACTTCAGTCTGAGTTCCCAATAATCATCAAAGGGCTTGATAAGAAACCTTCTTGTCCAGGGAGGCAAGGTGTTCTTACTGAAATGATAACGGGGACCAGGTCCCTTTTGTCCCCTTTTGTCATTGTTTATGTTGTTGACAAATTTTATATGGTTATCTTTGACCCTTTTCAGATTTTCACACTTATCTTTTAAGTGGCCGTTTCGACCGCAATGAGTACACAAGAGATTATCAGATACAAACACATACTTACTATGGGGATTGAAAGGGGGCTCTATAGGTCTGCATTCCAACCCTTTCTTACCATTGAAACCCTGATTAGCCAGATTAAAAAGAATCCTAGAAGAGTCAACCCATTTTAAGGAGTGACTTAACTCCTCCTTGATCCTGCTCAAGTCCTTTCTTAGTTGGGAGTTTATTTCAAGCGATTCAGTAAGTTTAGACTCAGAATCTTTTAGCTTTTCTTCCAGCTCTTCCTCAAAGATACTAAGTTTTCTCTTTCCACCTGCTGAGGGACCATGTTCCCTACCAGTCTCAGTGACACATGTTTCTAAGATCCCTATTCTTATGCTCAATTCAGATACTTGAGCTATAAGAGTGGAGTTCTCATTTTCATGCATACTTATTTTCTCATTTAGCAACAAGTTATCAGTAGTTCGCTCAATAACAGAGTCAATGAGAAGAGCAGCAAGTTTCCTCAATTTCTTGACATGAAGAGTATCTAAATCATTTTTTAAGTCAAGAAGAGTTACCTCATTTGAGTCTTCTTCATCATCGGAGTTTGCCATCAAGGAGAAAATTGAGTTGAAGATACTTTCATCATCTTCAATCGCCATCATAGAGACATCTTCATGATTTTCATCATCTTCTTCTGACTCACTAGTGTCATTTTCCCAAACAACAAGTGCCTTTCTGACCACCTGATCAACATGAGCCTTTTTTCGAGCATGGTCTGGGACCAGGTCCCTCTTACGAGGTCTGGTGTCATGAGTTTCCTGCTTCTGACTAGGGAAGTCTCTCATGAAGTGACCAGATTTGCTGCACTTGTGACACAGATCACTTACCATAGCGGTCCTACTGCTGGAAGCCTTCTTTTGAAAAACTCCATGCCTTTTAATGATCTTCTAAAATCGCCTGGTAATATAGGCCATTTCGTCTTCCTCATCGCCTACTTCATTCCTAGAAGTCTTTAGAGATATGGATTTTTCCTTCCATTCATCCTTCATGATAGTTCCCTGTTTCTTGTTTAGCTTGTACGTCTGAAGATTCCCAATCAGCTTGTCCATGGGAAGAGTCATCAGGTCCTTCGCCTCTATTATAGCATTCACCTTGCTTTCCTAAGAGTTGGGAAGCACCTTAAGGATTTTGCGGAAATAGGCTCACCCAAACACCTGAGCTCGTTGGTGATGGAGGTGAAACGTGAGTTCATTTCAAAGATGGTTTCACCTTCCTTCATACCAAAATTCTCATATTGGGTGGTAAGCATGTCAACCTTCGACTCCTTAACTCGTTTGGTCCCTTCATGAGCTGTTTCAAGACAATCTCAAATTTCTTTGGTTTTCTCATAAGCAGAGATTCTGTTATACTCATTCTCTCCAATCCCACACACTAGGATCTTCTTGGCTTTATCATTCTTTTCAATCTTCTTCCTATCAGCTTCGTTGTATTCTTTTCTTGTCTTTACCATAGTAGTGGTGGTCTCTCCATCTTTCACTTCCTTGATTGGAATGTAAGGGCCATCGAGAATGATGTCCCACAACTCAGTGCCCTCTGCATTGATATGATCATTGAAATGACCCAAAAAGCTCTTAAAAATGTGCTTCGGAAGTTACCGGAAACTTGTTTAGCTATTTATAAAAAAAATCCGTTTCGTTTTTCAAAAATCCGACTTCATATTCTTGTTTAGGGGGTCAAATTGAGTGGGAAATGGGTCTAACCCAAATTTTAGAGCAACCGTATCAAAAACCGAAATTTCCAAGTGAAGCCTTTTCGAGGGTCTACTTTGGAGGGTCATATCTCCAAGCACACAAATTATTGGGTGGTAAAATAATATATCCATGGAAAGCCCTTTGAGTTAGCTACCTAACGCACTTCGTTTCACCTCATTCGGAGTTCGGACGAAGAAGTTATGCCCATTTTCGTAAAATCTGTCCGGCAGGAGATGCAATTTCCAG
>JAJOOO010017180.1:0-26055 GCA_029582685.1 Solanum piurae | reverse complement strand
TAATATTATGAATTCTCATAGTTATTACATTAATTATTTTTATCTTTCATCTTTTCTTGTATTAACTTTTGACCAATAATTTTTCATATTATTACACCTCTTCTATATATGTGATAACACGATGTTGTTATTTTTCCTTGGGTGAATCATGCTTGATTGAATAAATTGAAAACCGTTTACAAGTATATGAACTACATCTTTGTTGGGTGTAAGATAAACATGTGATTATATATATAATTTCACAAATAGGATATATTATTTAATTTTAATTATTAGTTTTTCTGGTAAAAAAAGAAAATCTTTCTCAGTTAACTATGGACAGTTAAATAACTATCTTTGATTTATGTATACAGTCAATTGAGAAGTAAAATATGAGAGCCAACAACAAGAACGTCATCTATTATGTTATAACTTATAAAATAAAAATTATTATACAAAGATTAGTTCTAAAAAATAAAATATAGTTGTTCTCTTCACATGTGCATATGACATTTAAACAGTTTAACGTGGAATACACGTGCAAAACACATTTGGTTAGATGATAAGAAAAATACACAATAAATATCGTCTATAAGGTAATAAACTGAGATACGACTAATTACTTGATTGAACCTCATCAAATTGAAATAAATATATGCATTACTGCATTTAACTAATAAATTTTTTCATTGACCATCTCATAGATTCGCGTGAATAAGAGATTTATATGACGATCCACATTGAACATTTACAAAAGAATCTGCAATATTATTTTGTACAAAGCATATTATTCAAATCTTCACTTAAATAAGAAATACTATTTACTATAACATATATTTTCTGAATTGGTAATCACGTGCAACGCACGTGTTGAAAAAACTAGTTAAAATAAAGGTACAAGTGGGGTCTTTTTTTTTTTTTGGTTCTCTTTATTTAATTATTAATTAACTAGGGTCTGATTTTTGTTAGCCCGTTATAGCGTCCGTGCAGGTACTATAGCGGTGCCTCCATAGCGGAAGGCTTACTGCTATGGCGGGATGACATCAACCACAATAAATTCTAATTTTAATTCGTCGTGTGCTCCAAATATTTTATTTGGTACCGTGTATAGAAATTTTTAGGGTTCTGCATGAGGTACCTTTTAAAATAACAACGGATCCGGTCGTTGCAAAAGTCTATGCAAAAAATTATAAATTACAGTGTTATTTATTTGTCTTCACAAGTTATATTATTTCAGGGCGTTTGATAAGTTCTCATTCAATTTTCTAGAAAATGTAGATACTTGATGCCTCAAACATGACACAAAAGATTTGTAAAATTAAACAAACAAAATATTGAGTTGTCTATCTAGAAATGAAACTTCATTGCCTAAATAATTAGTTAACTATTGAAAAATATATACAAAAGTCATTTTCTCCTTTTTTTTGTAACGGAAATGATCACTTTTCTATAAACCCATATTAGATAAAGACCCATGACAACCTCTTATTCAAATACACTCTGGAATGAAAGTCCCATAACAAGGTGGTGATAATTATGGGAGCATAAGGAACGGGAAAATCTAAATAATCCATAGATCTAGCCATTCATTTACGGTAGAAGTTGTGAATACGGACAAAATAAAAGTGTAAAATAAGACTTGCTATATAGTCACAAATCCGCTGAAAATGAAGCTGCTAAATTTATGAAAAGGCTAGATCTACCCGTCCTTTTGGACCCATAACAATAACCACCTTATCTTTTTATGAAAAACTATATATAGTTATATTTATAAGAAACTAACCATTAAGAGACTAATATTATTTGCAAGAAAAGAATGATTCAATATTCATTGTGTAAAAATGTTATCAAATTTATTTCATTCTTTTTTGTAGAAGCAATATTGTTTTATGATGCATGTATTTCTCTATATATTGTAATTTTTTTGTTTATAATCATCCAAGACACAACATTCTTATAAGCATGAGACAAAACTATATAGAGAGATACAAAATTATGTGTAGAGAGACAAAATTTAAGCTCCAAGTCAAAATAAAAAAATTAATCAAAAGTTGTCAAGTGTTCAAAATGTCGTGTCTTGGATGATTATAAGCAAATTTTTTTTACAATATATAGAGAGATACATGCATCATAAAACAACATTGCTTCTACAACAAAAGAGTGAAATAAATTTGATAACCTTTTTACATAATGAATATTAAATCATTTTTTTCTTGCAAATAATATTAGTCTCTTAATTGTTAGTTTCTTAGAAATCTAACTATATATAATTATTTTTTCATAAAAAAATAAGGCGGTGATTGTTATGGGTCCAACAGGACGGGTAGATCTGGCCTTTCCATAAATCTAACAGCTTCATTTTCAGCAGATTTGTGACTATAAATCAAGTCTTTTTTTACACTTCTATTTTGTCCATATTCACCAGTTCTACTTGAAATGAAAGGCTAGATCTATGGAAAGTTTAGATTTTTCCATTCTTGTTGCTCTATAACTATCACCACCTTGTAATGGGATTTTCACTCCAGAGCGTATTTGAATAAGAGGTTGTCATGGGCCTTTATCTAATATAGGTATATAGAAAAGTGATTATTTTCGTTACAAAAAAGGAGAACATGACTTTTGTATATATTTTTCTATAGTTAACTGATTATTTGGGCAATAAAGTTTCATTTCTAGATAGACAACTCAATATTTTGTTTGTTTGATTTTACAAATCTTTTGTGTCATGTCTGAGGGCATCAAGTATTGCTTTTTCTAGAAAGTTGAATGTGAACTTATCAAACGCCCTGAAATAATATAACTTGTGAAGACAAATAAATAAAATTGTAATTTATAATCTTTTGCATAGACTTCTGTAACGACCAGATTCGTTGTTGTTTTAAAAGGTACCTCATGCAGAACCCTAAATATTTCTAGATACGGTGCCAAATAAAATATTTGGGGCACACGACGAATCAAAATTTGAATTTCTTTTGCTTCTGAATATATATGGTTCACGTGGAATGACAAACATGAACAATAATTCAAGGAGTTCAATGCATAAAGTATTGAAATTTCATAAAACTGATGGCAGAATCCTAGAAAAAAGTGACACTTTTGGAACCACTCAAGTCCCCTTAAATTCCTTTTGAAAACCATGCTTAAATTTTTTCTCTTAAATTCTTTTTAGTTTTCAAAATCCATGTAAGGAACTTACTAATTCAAAATACTTTTAGCAATATTCAATATATAGGGTTCATGTGGAATGACAAGCATGAACAATAATTCAAGGAGTTAAATGCATAAAGTATTAAAATTTCTTAAGGTTGGAATTTTATAAAACTGAGGGTAGAATCCTAGATTCAATTTACTACTAACTGAATTAAGATGTAGGGCGTGATGACGAACTAGCCCAACACTATGAATAGCCTTGCATATCTAGAAGAACGCTTGAAAACCCTAGTTTCTCCTCTTGGATCCTTGCTCTAAGACTTGGGAGCATTAATGATAGTAATATGGTCGATTGATATTGTTTAGAACCCTGTTTAGGTGTAAAAACTTCGGGGTTTAGGCTTAGAAGGAGTTGGAAAAGACCGAACTACCCCTCTTAAAAATTTGTCGAAAACCTTCCACGGGTCCATCTATGGTTTGTGGTTTGATTTACAGACCGTAGATCCCATCCGTGGAATTTATATTAAATTTTAAGGCTCAAAATTTCATTCTATGAGTCCAATCTATGACCTGTAGAAGTTTCTACAGACTGTAGATCCAATTCGTAGAATTTATACTAAATTTTCAGGCTCAAAAGTTCATTCTACGGGTCCAAACTACATCTCGTAGAAGTTCATACGGCCTGTAGAATGGTCCCGTAGGAATTGGACCCTAAAATTTGACTCTTTGAACTTTTCCTATGACTTGACAATATGAGTCGTAGAAATTTCTACGGCGTGTAGAAGCAATTCATAGGAATTGACTTCAAGAAACTCTAATGTGTTTCTGATAAAATGGCCATAACTTTTTACTCTAAACTCGAAATGAGGCAAACTTGGTGGTGTTGGAAAGATTCAATCCAATAGGTCATGATGGGTCACCTAATTCATTTTGTGCTAAGAGATATGATCATTTGAAGTTGACATATCACATAAGTAGAATTTATGTCAAAACTTAATCGGTAAAGAAGCTTTCAACTCAACTTTGTGCTATGGGGTTCTTGTGACCTTAATTCATACCCAAAACCATTCTCACGCTAAATAATTGACCTTTACACCTATGAGCAATTTAAAAATCATCCGATACGACCTTACATATAAATAAAGAATGGTTCGGGCCTTAGCTTAGAAATATTCAGGGTGTTACATGTTCCTTGATTATTCTAGAGCTAATAAATCATAAAAAGATCTCATTAAGTTATTTTAAAACTTTTTAAATCATATTTAAAAAACTGAAAATATTTTGAAATGCATTATTTTTGATTTTTTTAATAAAAAGAATTATGAACAAACCAAGTCACATTTTTGTTATTCTGGAAGGCATTTGCTGGGGAAAAAAATAAAGGAAATAAAATCAATTACAAGTAATAAGGAGAATCAAGAAAGGTTACATGTAGCAATAATTTTAATAATAGAGATTCCCCAACTTTTTCTTGTATTAACTATTAAGAAAGAACAGAAAAGTAGTAACTGAAGCATTTAAACTTTTTTGAATAAAGAATGTGAAAGGTTAAGAAGCCGTATGTGAAAAATATATGATAACATATATCTTTCTATCTATATTTATCTATATTTTTCTATCTGTCTATCTTTATCTATATCTATATTTATCTATCTATACAACCTTTAAAACATGAACTCCCTAACTTAAATGTTAAATTATGATAATACCTCAAACTTAAAACATCCAATTTAGTATATATTTTATATTATATTACATTTATTTAAATATTTATATATCAAAGACATTAAAAGAAAGCACCTTTTCATATTGAAGGGTTGAGACTTTTTCAAAGATAGAGTTGTTATTTTTTCAAAAGGTTGTGACTTTCAGAAGTTGTGACTTCTCCGATGAGTTGTGATCTTTTCAAAGGGTTGTGACTTTTCCAGAGAGTTGTGACTTTTCCAGAGAGTTGTGACTTTTTTGATGAGTTGTGACATATATGTAGGGTTTTGACTTTTCTGATAAGGCACAATAAACACATGTTCGTACTACCTTTGTTGGCTATAAATACAGGAGTCCCCTCACATTTTTCAACTACGAATTTTTTAAGTTTTCTGTTCTTCTTCTTCTTCATCATCATCTTCTTAAAACAAACAATTTAATACATATTCTATATTTATTTATATTATAGTATAAAATAAAATATATTAAAAGAGACAATTTTTACATTGAAGGATTGTGACTTTTCTAAAGAGTTGTGACTTTTTCAAAGAGTTGTTACTTTTACTAAGAGTTGTGTCTTTTACAAAGGATTGTGACTTTTCCAAAGTGTTGTGACTTTTCCAAAGGATTGTGACTTTTCTGATAAGGCACGATAAATACTTTTTCATACTACCCTTTGTTGGCTATAAATAGAGGGATTCTCTTACATTTTTTAAATCATAAATTTTCTAAGTTTTATATTCTTCTTCTTAACATCCAATTTAGTAAATATTCTATATTTCATACTATATTTTATGCAACTTTATGGACCATTGGTCTGATTTATTAATTATCTCAAAGAACCTTATAAGTACTAATACCAAAAGTCTTAGACCAACTCCTACAAAATATTTTATACTATATTTATTTATAGGGAAAAGGGTCATATATCCGAACTTTGACTGAAATTGTTGTTACGATACCAAACTTTGGAAAGGACCTGTTACCCCCCGCACAATTTAATAGTGTATTTTAAAGGTATATATGTGTCCACGTGGACATAAAAAATAATGCATAATTATAAGTAGTAATGTGTCCACGTGGGCACATATATACCTTTAAAATATACTATTAAATAGTTCAGGAGGGTAAAAGGTCCTCCATAAAGTTTGGTATCGTAACAACAATTTCGGCCAAAGTTGGAGTATTTTTCAGACCCTTTTCCCTTATTTATATTATAAAATATATTAAAATAAAACACCTTTGCACATTGAAGGATTGTGACTTTTCCGATGCGTTGTGACTTTTTCAAAGAGTTGTGACTTTTCTGAAGTATCGTGACTTTCCCATCTCGACCAAACTTTACAACATTATTGAAATATGACTAATACAACAACATTTCAACTCTCAATAAAATATATTAATAGGTACAAGTACTTTATCAAGTTGCGGTGGAATTCATTCTCTTTTTATTGTCTCTTCCTCAATTCTGATTCAATAAAAAATGCTTGAATAGTTTTCATAACCAAAAATACAAAAGTAATTCAACACAAATTTTTTAAAAATAAATTTTACAAATCATTAACTAAAACACTAATGTAAGTTGTCGGACAAAGTGATGACAGAAGGGAAACTCCCACAAAAAGAAGTAGGTATGAACCAAAATATTATCTTGGTTATGATCAGTTGTTTAAGAATTGAGCAGTTGAAATAGTTTTTATTTTGACATGCTGAATGGTGGAAAAACCTACAAGGAAATTATAGTTTTGTTTCATTATTTTATTGGTGAAGATCCAAAGTATACTTCCAAGGAATTTGAAGAAGATACAACAACAAGTACGATTGTCTAGTTTTTATAGGTAGTTCCTGAAAAGACGCAATCAAAGGGATATAACAATCTGAATGGACACAAGATTGGAAGAAGCGGGTTTAAAGGTAAAAATAAAATAGGGGTAGAAAACCTAAAAGTATGAAAGAAAATATAAAAGTAAATTCCTATATTTTGAGAGTGCAACGTAGGCGGGCCTATGATTCTCTTATACACACACACACATATATATATATAGAAACACACACACATTGCATTCATTTCCTTTGATCTTGAAATTAACTCAAAAAAAGTATTATTGATAAGTATAAAAAATATTTTGTGTCCATTCTTCAACTGGATTTAGTGAACCCAATTTGATTGTTTCAGCCAATAACTTTCATAGTTGTCCAGACAACTACTGAATTTGTTTGTAGAAATAACTGGACATGTTTGTCAGATACAAAAAGTATCCAACAACTGTCTGTATTTGTAAGACAATTACAGAAGTTGTCACAACAACAACTGTAGTTATTCGACAATTGTGTTCAAATGTTGGTCAACTGATTAGTTGTTAGGATAAATAATATAATTGATAGTCTATAATGTACTACAATTTTTTTTTCTGATTCTATTCAGTTAATTTTTAACTATTTACTAATTTTTAACTATTTTATTGTAGATATAATGCTTCAATATAAGAGGAAGAGAACTAGAGTATCATCATCCAATCCAGATGCTAGAAAAAAATGTTGAGAGCTTAACTGCTGCTAGAAAAAGAGGTACCACAAAACTTCAAAGTATCAATGGATAATCATCTGAAGAAAGAAAAAGTGATGAAAGCAGTAGCGAACAATCTAGTGAAATAAAAAAAAAGTAGTAGTGAGCTATCAATGAAACAAAAAAGTGATGAGAATAACAAGAAAAATCAAGTGAAAAGAAAAATACGGTGAGAGTGACGGAGATGAAGTGATGAAAGTGAAAGTGAGCAATGAGATGAAAAAGAAGAAGAAGAAGATAGAATTGTGACTGATGATATTGGTGTTGATGGTAATTCAAAAGGTATTGAATCCTTCCCAATTTATGTTAAAATTATTTTCAATGATAAGTATAAATTTAAGACGCACTTGAATGTGTCTGGGTCTTATGATTTAAGAATCAATGCAAGAGTCAATTTATTTAGTTTAAATAAAACATATGAAACTGAATACTACAAGACTGACAAGGATTGTCTATCTATAAAACCTCTATTGTATAAAGATAGGTTTCAGAACATGACCCACGACACCTCAAAGAGATATTACTAACAAACCATAAAACTAGAGTCCTCTGAAAGCAAGGAGGACTCACCAAAAAGGTGAAGAACGGATGATGTGATCTAAATGACACTCCTGTTGATGATTCTAAGTACCTGAATTTGCACCATGAAAATAATGTAGGTCGAATGACGTTAGTACATTGAATGTACGAAAATGTAATAGGGCTGAATAAAATAAATAACTAAACTGAAAGGATGAAAGTAACTCAATTGAAATATAATATAAATTATGATGAAAATCATTCAAGATCTTACTATAGGAATGCAATAATAGTAAATACTGAACTGAAATGTATATATATAATATACTTTACTTTACTTTACTGGGGAGTTTCTCTGATCGACAGCCATCTTTATGAGCCTCATAATGATACAACGTCTAGCCCACATTACCTTGCCAGAGTATAGGAATACAAAACTTAACTTATGGATCAATCTAAAAAGTCCTCAATGAGGCTGGGTGAAGAGTGTCCTGAACCAACGGCACAATCCTATCTACGTTGGCGGCGTAGGTAATGGGGTTTAAGTTATCTATACTCGTACCCAAATCGATGCTAAATACTACTCCCAAAATATGTAAGAATGCTCAAACTAATATATGTGTTGAATTAGTACTCAAAAGGTCCTCTTTAGGGAAAACTGGTCTCTACTGACTGAAACTTCTTCTCAAATTATTTATGCTCTTCTTGAATTAGCAATACTTTTCTCAGTACAAAATAATGCATTTGGAACCAATAGTATTCCCTTAAAAAAAAATTCTCAACTAATAACTTAAAATATTTGAATTTACTATAATTCAGAAGTCAATGCATGAAAATATTTATGCAACAACTTTCAACAATTCTCAACTAAATAGAGTTCATGTGATAAAAAAAACAATGAACAACAATTCAAGAACGAAAATACATGAAGTACTATAATATCAATGTTATGAATCAAAATTTAATAACAAGGAAAAAGGTCAATTCAAAGTTCATGAAAACTTGGGTAAAAACCCTAGATTTAACTCTTTATGACTGAACTTTAGATGTTGGGCTTGAGGACAAACTTAGTCCATCACTATGAATAGCCTTACATACCTGGAAGAACACTGCTCTTGAATAAACTTCAAGGAAAATCTTGGAAGATGAACCCTAGCCTTAGTGTTTCTTGAAGTTCTTGAGCGTAGGAATTTAGGAGTGAATGGGAGGGTTTGATTATGAAAACTGATTTTCTACACGTTTAGGGTAAATTAGATGACTCTCCAAAGTTTTTTAGGACAAAAATTCCCTTAAAAAATTAATAAAAAGAGCTGAAAGTTGGTATTTTATTCAAGCGCACAATGAGGTCCTTATTCACTCCGTAACGCCATCGCGGAGCTGTTGCCAGGTTAGAGCGTCTGTAGTAAATCATTCATAAGTTTTTACTCAAAACTCGGATTGAGGCAAACTTGGTGGCGTTGGAAAGAGGACTCATAGAAATTTAATTTGATAGGTAATGGGACATAAAATTCATTATATTCTAAGAGATATGATTGTTTGAAGTTGACCTACGTAGAATCTTATATTAAAACTTCATCGGGTAAGGAAGCTTTTAGCTCAACTTTGTGCTAGGAGATTCTTGTAACCTTCAGTCATATACAAATACATCTCCGCACTAAAGAATTGACCTTAACACCTAAAACAATATAAAAATCATCTGATACGATCTTATACACAAATGAAGAATGTTTGGGTCTTAGCTTAGAAATTTTTAGAACAATATCCCCCCTTGGGGTCATTCATCCTCGAATGATGGATAAACTGAGCATGGGAGGGAAAGAAGTTACTATCCCTACCTCACTTAACTTCTGAGCTTCCCTACTAATATAGGAGAAACTGATTCATACTAAGTGTTTTGAAACTAGACTAGAGCACATAACTCACGAACGATATGAGTTTGAACATAGTCTTGCTCTATCTAAAACTATATGACATGAAATAAGGATATTTGGGCATGAAGTAAGAATAAGACTAATATGCCTTAAGCGATAAGACTGATAGCTTTCTGGTGTGAGGTCAAAAATACATATTTTTAATTATTATTTGCCTCACATTTAGTATTTATATTGGTCCTTTTTGAGCATGAATTTTATGGATTGTACTAAATAGTTTATTTTATTTGTAGGAGTAAATTTAAAAAAGTTTGGAGCTAAAACGAATTAAAGATGGAAGATTATAGAAGGAAATCAAGCATGCAACTTAGTGGATTAAATTGAATATAATAATATATAAAATGATATGCGGCAAAGTGCACATTCAATTGGAAATTTGAAAGGAGAATATTACTGCTGCCACGTGGCTGCCAATGAAGGCCCCTCAAAATTTTGAGGCGGTTCACGCGTACGGAAATCTAATTTCTATTGGTTTTGGTCCCCTAATTTGATGTGGACTCAATTATTTTATTTAGGATTTTCTACATCTATAAATAGTCTATAGAAATAATTAATATGGGACACAAATCATAGGGCATCAAAGTATAAAATTGTCTATACTGTTTAGGGTTCTTTTCTTCTTATTTCTTTTCTTAGACATTAGTAGCTAAAGACCCTTGTTCTGGGTCTGTATCTACGAATTGATTGTTGAATATTGAAGGCTTTCTGAATTAATTCTTGGTTATCATTTTAAGTTACTTTTATATTCTTGTTTTAGTATTTCATGCTTGATCACCATAGAAATAAATCTCTTGTCTATTCTTAAAATCGAGAGAGGATAAGGTAGATAGATCAAAGAATATAAAAAGCTTGATTTTCCATTGAGTTGATTTATGATTAGGAGTGACGCTCGGACGAACAACTAGCTTCGTTACTAAACAAAATAAAATATAGGGAAAAGGGATAGGTTTACCCTAAAACTATCGTACGTGAATGGTATGCAGATACCCTCCGTCATACTTTTGGGACATTGGTGCCCCTGCCGTTAAAAAACTAGAGCATATATGCCCATCATTCTAAAAGAAAACTAAATAGGGACACGTGGTACAATCTTATCCGTCGATCTGATAATTAATAGATGTCAGATCTATGGATAAGATTATGACACGTGTATGTACGTTAGTATAAAAGGTATATATGCTCTAGTTTTTAAACGACAGGGGCACCAATGTCCCAAAAGTATGATGGAGGGTATCTTCATACCATTTACGATAGTTCGAGGGTATATTTATCCTTTTCCCCTAAAATATAAATGCTCGCCCATTAGGACTGCATTTTACCGCTCAACGATGTAGTTAGACAACTAATTGGAGTAGGTGACTAGAGGTTGAGAGACCCTACTCATATAATTAACCATGTAAATCAGTAACTTGATAACCAAAATTAGTTCATTGCCTGAGATAAGATACATGAAATCCAACGCATGTTGCTGCCTTGGAATTTTCCAAATCACTGTAAGTAATTTTATTGTTTTATTCCTGCATTCTTTTCTGTTGACACTCTTAAATAAATAATTAAACCTATATAATTTAGTAAAAATAGTTAATTGACAAGTCTTTTGGGTTCAATAATCTAGTTCTTTTAAGAGCCACTATATTACTTGCGCGACCACTTAGACTTGCGTGTGCAATTGGGGGCAACAAGTTTTTGGCGCCGCTGCCGGGGACTTAGAAAGTAACTATTCTTCTAGGTTATACTTTTTCTTTTATTTATTTTTAATTAGTTTTTTTTTCCGAACAATTAATTATTATTTTTTCTTTCTTTGAATAATTTGATACTCTTACTGATATGGATGATTGGGATAAATCGTGGTTGGATGATGAGTATTCTGATAAATATCCTTGTAATGATTGTAATGGACACCACTTGGATATCGAGTGTCCTTTATGTCATATATGTGGTCGTCAATATATTCATTGGAATGGTTCTCCTAAATCTTATTTCCTTCCCTCGAACCCCTATTATGATTATTCTGTTATTTGTGATGTTGGCAGGGGTGATGAAGTAGAGAATGCAAAGCAAAAGGCACACAATGTGAATTCACTTATGGAATGTACGGACATGATGGAAAAAATTAATTCAAAAATCACAGAACAAATATTTAAATGTGTGGAAAAGCAATCCCACTTCATGAAACTGTTGGATAAGCTTGATGCTATTCAATTAGAAATTACTGTCCTAGTTAAATTAGAAGAGATTGAAGCCACACAAGGAGAAAGTTATGAAGAAACAGAGATACTGAACCAATCTTGGCTACAAGAACAAACTCAACTTCTAAAGTTTCTGTCACCCCCTGAGCCTACACCCTGGGCGGGACTGGCACTCGAGAACCATTGCTGGCCCCAAGCGAACCCTTGGCCTGACTTACCACTCAGCAGAAGACTTACTCACGATAAAGGTACTTTAAAAAGTAAACTGAAATCTCAATATATAACTTAGAATGTATAAAGAAACATTCACTAGCCAAAATGGCACTCAAGTCTCAAACATCAAAACAAGAATGGAAAGACTCAAGAACTAACATCAACTAACTATCTATGAAGCTTCTAACAACTCATATGGACGTCGGGACAAGACCCACGACATCCTAATGAACTAAAATGATAAAGTAATGAAAAAGGGATCCCCTGGAAACAAGGAGGCTCACCAACAAATCTGAAGCTCAACTAGAATCAACGATGCGCTGGATGCTGATCCTGGTTACCTGTATCTGCATCATAAAAAGATGCAGGCCAAATGGCATCAGTACATTGAATGTACGACCATGCGAGGGAAATACTAAAACAAGACATAAGCTTGAAGGGAACTGAAGGAACATACCTGGTCTCAACTCAACTCAACTCATTTCAATATAAAGCAATAATTTAAATGCAATATATAGAAAAGCTTTTAAAACATAGTTAACAACTCTGTGTATTTAGAAATACAATGGTAACTCAATTTGTATGCAAGGATGCAATATAAACTCTGTTTGTATATAAAAATACAATTAACATTGTGTATATAAGAATACAAAATACTTCTGTTGGAGTTTCTCTAACCTACAACTATCACTTAAGAGTTATGCGATGATACAACATTTTGTCTCACGTTGCCCGGGCCGTCCTATACCTTGCCAGGGGTATAGAACCTAACTACTAAGTGGATCCACTAGTCTATGCTAAAAACTACTAAGTGGATCCACTAGTCTATGCTAAAAATCACTAAGGAATCATCTAATAAGTATGACCCTTTTCTACCCAGGATGACTACATGGTTTATGGGGGCTGGGAGTTGTCTGAACTCACCCCCATATCGGTGCTCAATATTACTCCCAAAATATACTATCTCATATGTTTAAAAATATAACTCTCTCTGTGGTTTGAGATAACTACTCAAAAACTATCCCGAAGGCTCTCTTGGAAATCATTGTTTCCTTTCTTGCATAATTGTGAAAGCATTAACTCTTTACTGAAAAGTAGCTCAAAGGCTCTTTTGGAAATCAATGTTTCCTTTCTTGTTTAAATGTGAAATATTTACTCTTTGGGAATAAATAGTCCCCATATACTCTTTTGAAGAAATGAACTTCATTTGTTACTCTTACTTAACTCAAAACTCAAGTCTTAAAACAAGATTAAAACATTTGCAAAAGGCTTCTTGAAAGGACTCTAGGAACTTCCTAGACTTGACTCTTGACTTTCCTTGAATTTGAATTTATGGATTCAAGGTTATGATTCATGTTTATGGATGATTTCTAGATGTTTAGAAGTAATTTAGAGTAGTTAGAATCAATATGAAGTGTTAGTACACTTTAGAAGGACTTGGACGGGCTAAACGACGAAAAACGGGTGGGGGCAGACGACCCGGGCGCGTTCCTGGCGCGGGGCGCCATTCCCTAAGTTACTGGGGCCCATTTCTGGTGCACTACTGGTATGCCACCCCAGCCTTCCAAGTGGTGCAGGGGGGCGCTGCGCCAACTTTCCCCTAGTAAAACTTGACAAATATTCCCACTCATTTCTGATCATAAATCAATTAAATTCCATTCTTTTTCTCAATTTCTCTTTAGATTAAGATATCCAAAATATATACACAAGAATCTAACTCAAAACAACTCTAATAATCGACTCTAAAATCTCAAGAACTCCTCAATCTCATCCCAAAGTCAAGAACGAAAGCAATTCAAGAACAAAACTTAAGAACATCAAATTCTCAATCTTTTTGGACGAAAATTACACTGAAATAAACATGTTTGGCGTGTGGGTGAATGAACCCAACGCTATGTGAACTCACATAACTCGTAGGATCAAATCCTTGGCGAAATCCGCAATCAATTCCTCAAGAAATCGACGAATCTAGACCTTTTCTTCTCCTTTTTACTTTTGAATTTTTCTCTCTAAAACCCTAGCATGATTTTGCAATTGTGTAAACTGAAACAATTTAGTTTAGACACTAATTAATTCACTAAAAACGAATTAAACCAATTGGGTATGGAAAAGACCGAAATATCCTTTTAAAATCTAGTCTAGACAACCCGACTTCAAATGGTCATATCTCTCTCATACGAACTCAAAAATGAGAAAACTCGGTGGCCTTGGAAAGATAATTCATAGCTCTTTCCTTCGGTATCTTGTAGACAACCTAACTCATCCTGTTCTAGGGATTGTGGTCATTTGAAGTTGACCAAAACTCTTACTTAGCTTAACTTGTCAAACTTTCCAAATTTGATTATTTCCACAAACAATTTCTTTCAAATTCTAGTTCTTTCTAGTTCTTTCAAATAGCGAGGTGTTACAATATCTCCCCCTTGGGTAAATTCATCCTCAAATGAGATTACTCTTCATAGGCTAAGGTGTAACATTTAACATCTAACTCAAATACCTAACAAGCAAAATGTAAATACAACATGCCAACTTAAAATAAATGTCAAGAAAAGCATTAGTACCTTAATTTGGAACTTCTCCAGATTCGAAGAGATGTGGGTATCTCTTCTTCATATCCTCCTCAACTTCCCAAGTAGCTTCCTCAACAAACTGATTTCTCCACAAAACTTAGACTTATTCTACCTCTTTCGTTCTCAACTTGCGAACTTGGCGATCTAGAATCTGAACAAGAATCTCCTCATAAGATAAGCTATCCTTGATACCAATATCTTCAGTTGGTATGATTAGTGAAGGATCGCCCATACACTTTTTCAACATAGAAATATGAAACTCTAGATGAATTGCTGCTAACTCTTGTGGTAGCTCCAACTCGTATGCCACATTACCAACCCTTTTGGATAATTGGTAAGGACCAATATACCGGGGACTAAGTTTTCCCTTTTTACCAAATTTCTTAACACTTTTAATGGGTGAGACTTTCAAGTATACCCAATCATCTACTTCAAACTTTAACTCTCTTCTCCTAACATCAGTGTAGGATTTCTGACGACTCTGCACTATCGTCAACCTCTCTTGAATAACTTTCACTTTCTCCATAGCTTGATGAACTAAGTCTGATCCTATCAACCCAACTTCACCAACCTCAAACCATCCAATAGGAGATCTTCTTATTCTCCCATAAATAGCTTCATAAGAAGCCGTCTGGATGCTAGAATGGTAACTATTATTGTAAGCGAACTCAATGAGAGGTATGTGATTATCCCAATTACACTTGAAGTCAATCACATAGTCTCTCAACATATCTTCTAAAATCTGAATAGTGCGCTCTGCTTGACCATCTGTTTGAGGGTGAAAAGCAGTACTCAAGTTCACCTTTGAACCCAAGCCTTTCTAGAATGACTTCGAAAATTGTGCAGTAAATTGTGCACCTCTTTCAGAAATAATGGACATCGGAACTCCATGAAGTTTAACTACCTCTTGAATGTATAACTTGGCATAATCCTCTGCTGAATGGGTAGTCTTTACTGGTAAGAAATGGGTTGATTTAGTTATTTGATCTACAATCACCCAAATTGAATCATGCTGTCTGCGAGACCGTGGTAAACCCATGATGAAATCCATATTGATCATCTCCCATTTTCATTCTAGAAGTTCTATATTCTGAGCCATACCACCGGGCCTTTGGTGCTCTACTTTAACTTGTTGACAATTCCGGCACTTAGCAACGAACTCATTAATATCTTTCTTCATACTATTCCACCAATATACTTTTCTCAAGTCACGATACATATTTGTGGAACCTAGATAGATAGAATAGCTGGAGCTATGAGCTTCCTTCATGATTCTCTCTTGTAGTTCATCCACCCTTGGTACACATAATCTACTTTTGATACCTCAACACACCATCTCCCCCTTGTTCAAAAGCCATTACTTTTTGCTTATGAACATTTGCCTTTAACTCAAGAAAAATAGGATCTTGATTTTGTTTCTCTTTCACTTCTGACACTAATGATGATTCAGCCCCATTTATCACGACTACTCCTCCTTCGTTGGAATCCATTAATCGAACTCCTAATTGTGCAAGTCTGTGCACATCTTTTGCCAACTCTCTCTTATCTTTTTCAACATGGGCGGTACTACTCATAGACAACCTACTCAAAGCATCAACAACAACATTAGCGTTACCTGGGTGATATAGAATACTCACGACATAATCCTTGAGTAACTCTAACCACCTTCTCTGTCTGAGATTAAGCTCTTTTTGACTAAACACATACTGTAAGCTCTTATGATCGGTGAAGACATCTACATGAACACCATAAAGATAATGACACCATATTGTCAAAGCAAATACTATGGCAGCCAACTCTAGGTCCTGGGTTAGGTAATTCTTCCCATGAACTTTAAGCTTTCTGGAGGCATAATCTATAACTTTACTATTCTTCATTAACACACAACCCAAACAAACTCTAGACGCATCATAATATACTACAAAACCTTATGTACCCTCTGGTAAGGTCAATACTTGGGCAGTAGTCAACCTCTTTTTCAACTCCTAAAAGCTTTTCTCACAAACTTCAGACCATTGAAACTTCACCATTTTCTGAGTCAACTTAGTCAAAGGGGATGAAATAGATAAGAACCCCTCTACGAACCTTCTATAATATCCAGCCAACCCCAAGAAACTCCTAATATCAATTGGAGATGTGGGTCTAGGCCAATTCTGCACTGCCTATATTTTCTGAGTGTCAGCTCTAATTCCATCACCGGAAATAATGTGGCCTAAGAATGCGACAGATTCAAGCCAAAAATCACACTTAGAGAACTTGGCATACAATTCTCTATCCTTTAGAGTTTGGAGAACTATTCTGAGATGACTAGCATGATCTTTCTCATTCCTTGAACAGATTAGTATGTCATCAATGAATACGATAACAAATATATTTAATAAAGCTCGAATACTCTATTCATAAGGTCCATGAACGTTGCATGCACATTAATTAAACCGAACGACATGACTAGAAACTCATAATGACCATAACGGGTCCTGAATGCTGTCTTTGGAATATCACATTCCCTTACTTTCAACTAATGGTAGCCTGATCTGAGGTCTATCTTAGAAAACTAGTGGCACCCTGAAGTTGATCGAAGAGATCATCAATTCTCGAAATAGGATACTTATTTTTTATAGTAACCTTGTTCAACTGACAGTAATCTATACACATTCTAAGAGAACATCCTTCTTCCTCACAAATAAGACCGAAGCACCCCAAGGTGAGACACTTGGTCGAATTAAAACTTTCTCTAGGAGATCTTTCAACTGCTCTTTCAACTCTTTCAACTCTGCTGGTGCCATCCTATATGGCGGAATAGATATAGGATGAGTATCGGGAAGAATATTTATACCGAAGTCTATTTCTCTCTCAGGAGGGACTCCGGGAAGATCTTCTGGAAAGACTTCTAGAAACTCTTTTACTACTGGAACTGACTGAATAAGAGGTATCTCAACACTAGAGTCATTCAATAGGACTAAGTGATAGACACACCTCATGGAAACTAAATTTCTTGCCTTAAGTTACGAAATAAAATGACCCTTAGGCACTGCTGAACTACTCTTCCATTCTGTAACTGGCTCATTTGAAAACTGGAACTTGACAACTCGAGTTCTACAATCTACTGAGGCATAACATGCATGAAGCCAGTCCATACCTATAATGACATCAAAATCTACCATATCTAACTCAACTAAGTCAGCCATGGTGCTCTTGTGATTGACGGAAGTGGTACAATCACGATAGATTCTCTCTGCTAGAATAGACTCACCAACATATGTAGAAAGACTGAAGGGCTCAATAATTTTCTCGTGAAGAATTTCATCAAAATTCATAGCAACATAAGGAGTTACTAAGGATAAATTCGCTTCTGGATCTAGCAAAGCATAAACATCAAAGTTAAAGACTTGGATCATACCAGTGACAACATATGGAGAATCCTCTTGATCTTGGCGACTAGTAATAACATACAGACGGTTTCCTCCTCCGCTTGCCCCTGAAGTAGTAGCTCCTCTAGATGCAGCTTTGTCTCGTGGAGCAACTGAAGAAGACTTGGCTCTATTGCCCCCATTACCATTACCCTGCATGTTCTTAGGACACTCTCATAAAATGACCGTTCTGACCACACTTGAAGCAACCAGTGGAGCCATCACGACACACCCCTGAATGGATCCTACCACATTTAGCACATGCTGAAATCTTAGTAACCCTTTGTGCCACACTACCTTGAGAATGTGCAGGTCTAGCTCTGAAATTCTGTGAATTCTGACTATTGTACTCACATTTTTTCCTTGGTGCAGGTGCACTAGCAGATGATGGAGCAGGTCTATTTTGTTTATGTTGGAAAGATGACCGGTTGGCATTACTCTTCTACTGCCCGGACTCATTCCCTATCTTTCCTCTCTTGTTTAGAAACTCCTCCATATCTTTCAGCAGCTCTTCCTCAACATGTTGTACATGGATCATCAATCTTCTTATGTCCATATCTCCTATCAGCATAGTTGCCCTGCCTTCTTTATTTGACAGACTAGACAACCCATCAATGAACAAAATCATCCTGATCCTCCTGTTAGCAACCATCTCCGGAGCATAGAGGGAAAGTTGGGTGAACTTCAGACTGTACTCCAGAACACTCAAAGAATCCTGCTTAAGAGTGAGGAACTCTCGTACCTTTGCTTCTCTCATTTCTTGGGGAAAGAAACGCCCCAAGAAGGCGTCCTCAAACAAAGCCCAACTCACAAGTGGTGCACCCTCAGCTCAGTTCTTCTTTCATTGATCAAACCAGATTCTAGTGACACCCTTCATTTGGTATGAAACTAGTTCCACCCTCTCAGCATCAACAACATGCATAATCTCAAAAACCTTCTGTAGTTCTTCAACAAAGTTTTCTAAATCCTCAGTAACACTTGAACCAGTGAAGCTTGGTGGATTCATCCTTAAAAACTCACGGATCCTTGAAGTATCAGCCATTTCCTATCGATTCTCTCTCTGTCCAACTTGATTGGTCACAACTTGGCTTAACATCCGGATAGCTTCACTGAATTCGGCATTGGTGACCTCTCCTTAGGGTTGCACTTTTGGTGCATTTGGTACCCCATAATCCTGTGGTTGAACTTTCCTTCTAGTGGGACGACCTCTGACAACTCTTCGTGGAGGCATGATCTGAAAGACACGCGCAAGCATAATTAGAAGAAACTTTTTAGAGATAAACTCTATCACACGAAATGAGTATGAAAGAAGTGAGATAGTTCCTAAGTGTCGCAGCTTCTTAAATATAGATGTGGCGCGGTCACACTGATAACTAGGAATCTACAGATACAGCTTTATAGACTCTCTAGGACTCTTGAACTCTGTGCTCTGATACCAAGTTTTTCATGCCCCGAGCCTACACCTTGGTCGGGACTGGCACTCGAGAACCATTGTTGGCCCCAAGCGAACCCTAGGCCTGACTTACTACTCAGTGGAAGACTTACTCATGATAAAAGTAATTTAAAAAGTAAACTGAAATCTCAATAGATAACTTAGAATGTATAAAGAAACATTCACTAGCCAAAATGGCACTCAAGTCTCAAACATCAAAACAGGAATGGAAAGACTCAAGAACTAACATCAACTAACTGTCTATGAATCTCTCTCTACTTAAACAACCTATATCCTCCACACTTAATCAGCATTTGATAGATTATCCAACCCCGAGCAATCTTAGTTATTGGTGGAGGTTCGGTTCGTTAGCGGGTATTTGTTTAGTCATTCAGATAGCCTCTAACAACCAAGATGGATGTCGGGACAAGACCCACGACATCCTAATGAACTAAAATGATAAAGTAATTAAAAGTGGATCCTCCAGAAGCAAGGAGGCTCACCAAAAACTCTGAAGCTCAACTATAATCAACAATGCACTGGATGTTGATCCTGGTTACCCGTATCTGCTATAAAAAGATGCATGCCAGCTGACATCAGTACATTAAATGTATGAGCATAAGAGGGTAATACTAAAACAAGACATAAGCTTGAAGGGAACTGAAGGAACATACCTGGTCTAAACTCAACTCAACTCATTTCAATATAAAGAAATAATGTAAATGCAATATAAAGAAAAGCTTTTAAAACATGGATAACAACTCTGTGTATTTAGAAATACAATGGTAACTCAGTTTGTATGCAAGGATGCAATATAAACTCTGTTTGTATATAAAAATATAATTAACACTGTGTATATAAGAATACAAAATACTTATGTGGGAGTTTCTCTAACCGACAACCATCACTTAAGAGCTATGTGATGATACAACATTTTGCCTCACACTGACAGGGCCGTCCTATACCTTTCCAGGGGTATAGAACCTAACTACTACGTGGATCCATTGTCTATGCTAAAAAGCACTAAGGAATCATCTAAAAAGTATGACCCTTTTCTACCCATGATGGCAACATGGTTTATGGGGGCTGGGAGTTGTCTTAACTCTCCCCCATATCGGTGCTTAATACTACTCCCAAAATATACTAGCTCATATGTTTAAAAACATAACTCTTTCTGCGGTTTGAGATAATTACTCAAAAACTAGCCCAAAGGTTCTCTTAGAAATCATTATTTCCTTTCTTGCTTAATTGTGAAAGCATTTACTCTTTACTGAAAAGTAGCTCAAAGGCTCTTTTGGAAATAGGTGTTTCCTTTCTTGTTTAAATGTGAAAATATTTACTCTTTGGGAATACATAGTCCCCATATACTCTTTTGAAGAAATGAACTTCATTTGTTACTCTTAACTCAAAACTCAAGTCTTGAAACAAGATTAAAACATTTGCAAAAGACTTCTTGAAAGGACTCTAAGAACTCCCTAGACTTGGCTCTTCAGTTTTCTTGAATTTGAATTTATGGATTCAAGGTTATGATTCGTGTTTATGGATGATTTCTAGATGTTTAGAAGTCATTTACAGTAGTTAGAATTAATAGGAAGTGTTAGTACACTTTAGAAGGACTTAGACGGGCCAAACGACCAAAAATGGGTGGGGGGCAGACGACCCGGGAGCGTCCCTGGCGCGGGGTGCCAATCCATATGTTACTGGGGCTCATTTATGACGCACTGTTGGTGCACCGCCCCAGCCTTCCTGGCGCTATGGGGGAGCGCCGCACCAACTTTCCCCCAGTCAAACCTGACGAATTTTCCAACTTATTTTCTGATCTTAAATAGATTAAATTTGATTCATTTTCTCTATTTCTATTTAGATTAAGATACCCAAAAAATATATACAAGAATCAAACTCAAAACAACTCTAATAATCGACTCGAAAATCTCAGGAACTCCTCAATCTCATCTCAAATTCAAGAACAAAAGCAATTCAAGAACACAACTCAAGAACATCAAATTCTCAATCTTTTTGGATGAAAATTACACTGAAATAAACATGTTTGTCACGTGGGTGAACGAACCCAATGCTATGTGAACTCACATACCTCGTAGGATCGAATCCTTGGCGAAATCCACAATCAATTCCTCAAGAAATCGATGAATCTAGACCTTTTCTTCTCCTTTCTCCTCTTGACTTCTTTTCTCTAAAACCCTAGCGTGATTTTGCAATTGTGTAAATTGAAAAAAATTCAGTTTAGACCCTAATTAATATACTAAAAACGAATTAAACCAATTGGGTATGAAAAAGACCAAAATACCCTTTTAAAATCCGGTTGGGTTTTTCCTTGTCTATACAACCTGACTTCAAATGGGCATATCTCCCTCATACGAACTCAAATATGAGCAAACTCGGTGGTGCTGGAAAGATAATTCAAAGATCTTTTCTACAGTATCTTGTAGCCCACCTAAATCATCTTGTGCTAGGGTGTATGGTCATTTGAAGTTGACCCAAAACTCATACTTAGCTTAATTTGTAAAACTTTCCAAATTTGATTATTTCCACAAATGGTTTCTTTCAAATTCTAGTTCTTTCAAATAGCGATGTTACAGTTTCAAGAGTCTATCCGTGATGGTTTAATATATATGACAACCCAATTGATTGAAGGAAGAGTTGATCTCACACAAGAAATAAATCAATTTGGCTAAGATATTCATGACTTAGAGGCTCACTTGAACAAAATGATTAAGGCTTCTGATGCCCAATTACCAATTGTCGTGGATGATGACCAACTAGTAGAGCAAAAAGAGGAATTCCAACCATTCAACTATACCTTATTCCCCAATATCGATGTTGAGAAAGAGTACAAAATTGAGAATGTTGTAAAAAATGTTGCTTTGGAGTTGAGGCAACTTGAATCTCATTCAAAACAATTTTCTATATCATCTGAACTAATGGATGAGTGTATAGATGAGGTACAAGGCCTCTACATCTTAATGTTTTTTAGTCCACGTAGACAAAACGACAATCCTCACCTATGGGCAAAGAAGTGCAAGACGCGACATATATTACTTGGGTTCCTTTATATTTATACCACCTCCCCTTGAGAGGAGTAGAAAAGTTGATGCAAAGTTAGGGGTACAATTCATAAGTTCAAAATGAAAAGAAAAGTGGTGAACTTACTTGTGTCATGCCGCAACGTTAAATTAGGCGCTTATTGGGAGGCAACCCAATTTATAGTGTAATTTCTTATTTTTTTTAAAAATTTTAGTGTCATTTTCTGTGTGCTGTTTTTACAGGTTTTGGAGAAGTCTAAGTATCCGAAATTTGGAGCTAAGAAACACGTTTGAGCTTAAGTGTGGGGTGACGACCCTTGATGAAAATTGAGAGAATATGCTACTAGCTAGGCCTAAAGGCCTCAGGGAGTTTTTCTAACCCTTGTTATAAATTTTATTTAGTTCTTTGGGGACATAGCATCTTTTTAAGTGTGGGGGTGGAGGAATGAATTCCTAGTTTTTATTGTTTTATTGAGTCTTTTCTTATTTTAGGATGGGTTCCTTGGCTTTTGTTTTCGGTTCTTTTCCTGAGGATAGTCCCTTTGAACCGAGTGTCTTTTGTTTTTTAGGAATTAGTTTTCTTCTAATTTTTTTTGGAGAGAAAATAAAAGACCCTTTTTAGTGGTGTGATACATGCACTTTAGGCCTAATTTTTTAGTAGTACTTTCTTGTGAATGCTTGATTAATAAGGAAATTGCAGACTCTTTGACACCTAAGCTCATGGCTGTGACTTTGTATAGTGCTTATTTTATTTTGTAGTTTGTTATGATCATATCTCTCTTAGAAGTGGAATTGATCCATCTTGATTGATACTTGTGCCATGTGTGGTGAGATTTTGCTTATTCCATCTTAGTCTAGAACTTGCCCTGCATGTTACTGAAGCGAAATAAAAAGTGTTTCTTTATTTAGGAGATGATAATAGGCTTTCTTTGATTTGTCTTGTAAATTTTAGCCGTTTCAGATATTATATCACTAGTTAGCCGTTTTGAGCCTGTAGCCTTTTGTTGGTAGCCATATTTTGCCCTAAACTATTTTGTTGAATCCCTAGTTTTTGCACCTTGATTCCTTGAGCATTATAGCATAGACTTATTTGAATTGTTAATTCTGAAGAAAAAGGGATGATTCAGTGAAAAGGTAATCAATGATAGCTACAAAGTGCTTAAAAATCCATCTTTGAAAGAATGTGATGAAAAAAAAAGAGAAAAAGAGAAACAAAAGAATGTGACATGAAAAAGAAATCCTTTGAAAATAAAAAATAAAAATGATTGAAGAATTCTTGAGATGATGAGAATTACTTGTATTGTTAAATAAAGGGTTGAAAATTAAGAGAAGAAAATAATGGATGATAAAGTCTTAAAGTGCAAAGTGCTTAAGGAAGTGTAAGTCAATATTATATAGTTTTTCTACCCGTACCCTAGCCTACATTAAAACCCGTTAAAGTCTTATTTGATTCTATCCGAGCATGCTTAATTAGGGGAGATGTACATAATGGGCAAGCCTATGGTTCTGTGTGCATACATGTGAATTTTATTTTTGAGTGTAAGAGTTGTTTCTTGATGCTAAGTCCCTAATTTATATTCAATCTTTTGAATTGAGTGTGTGGACTATTTCTTCTTGAGAGGGAACTTGTTTCATGATGGGTAGGTGATTTTATTAACTTTCTTTGATGAGAGTAGGGGAGAAAATTTAAATTTGATGAGTTCAAAGTCCTTCCTTGAGGTTAGGAGGTTAGAGGTTTGCTGTTTATTTGGATGTCTTGTGTCACGCCCCGAGACTACCCTCGAAATGCGGACACGGGACCTAGGACCACAAGTGATCCCAAGTTAACCCTGCTGGCATGATCATGAGCATACTAAAGATAAACTGAATAATAGAAACTGCGCGGAAGCTATAATCATAAATAAATCTGAAATGATGGGGAATACCCATATACTAAATCTGAAATGAATAAAAACTTATGAGTTTAATACAAAGAAAATATTAACTCATTACTAAGCTAAATCGAACTATGCCTGAAATAAGCCTCTAAACTGACTAGAAATGTTGGGACATGCCCCAACTAGATCTAGCAAAAATGAAACTACAGACTAATAGCGATAAAGATAAACATGTCACTAGTCCTCGAAGAATGAGGACTCACCACTGATGCACCTGAACTGAAGATCAGGAATCGATCTAAGCGTGATTTGGATGTTGAAAACCTGAACCTACATCACGAGAAGATATAGCGCAGAGTATGCGTCAGTACTTGAAAGGTACTGAGCATGCAGGATAGAATAACGCTGAAATAAACATATAACTGAACAAGCAATAAAGCAAGAGAATAATCTGAACATGATATAGATACTGAATATTGAACTAACTGAATGCAATGACCAAAATTATAACATGCTGAGACTGAATATTGACTGTACTGAAATGTGGTCAATGCAATAGATTCTGACTGAACTATAGGAGTTACTAATAACCGATAATAAGACAACATGAGCTAAATGTGGAGTTCGATGTATACGCCCCACCGAGAGGACCCAATATACCTAGCCAAATGTATAGAGGCATGACCTACGTGATCACTAACTAATATTGCCAACATAGGGGACTTACACCTACGTGGCTCGTAGTTCTGGGACTATATGGGTACGCTGAACCCTAGTCCAACTCTGTATTATGCTACTCCCAATAGATTAAGTGGTTAACACATTATGACTGAGTTTCTGTATATAATGGATAGCTCAAAACTGAACATGTAATCTGAGAATGCAACAATTAATGTGATAATGATGCATTCATAAACTGAGGCATGTATAACTGAATACATTATGACTGAAATACTGAATAACTCAAAGTACTGACATGTAGATACTCATACTTGAAAACTCCTTCTTAGAAAACAATTCAAAATCATATTATACTATGATCATTGATGACTTGGGATATCATACTGCATAAACATTGATGGTATATCTAGATACCATACTATTCATACATTGATGACCTACTCGATTGTCATACTAATCATGTTTTAGAAGCTCTTTCTCAAAACTCATCTTAAATTTCTCAAAAACTCAGTTTAAAACTCAAGTGTTGTCTTAAAAAAAGCTTCTCAAGATTTATAACTCAAAATAGGATTTATGCTGAAATATACTGATAATGTGGCGTTCAAAACTGGAGCATGTATATCTGATTAACTGAAATATCTGACCTAGCATGTGTAATTCAAGAACTAAAGAAATACATAGCTAGGGTTCTGAAATTCATGCAATAAACTGAGCATTAACATGATAATCTAATTTGGAACATTTAAATAACTAATTCATGATGATCTGTTGAAATTCTAGAAACCCTAGGTCTGTT